>VMDO01039234.1:0-12673 GCA_007922755.1 Pedetes capensis
TAGATCTATTTTTAGTTTTTTGAGGTACCTCCATATTGATTTCCACAGTGGTTGCACCAATTTACAGCTCCACCAACAATGTAAAAGTGTTCCCTTTTCCCCACAACCTCGCCAGCATTTGTTGTTGTTTGTTTTATTGATCTTGGCCATTCTTACTGGTGTAAGGTGAAATCTCAGCATTGTTTTGATTTGCATTTCCTTAATGGCTAGGGATATTGAGCACTTTTTCATGTGTTTCATGGCTTTATGGACCTCTTCATTTGAGAACTGTCTACTCAGTTCCTTTGCCCGTTTGTGTATTGGGTTGTTTGGTTTGGGTTTTTTTTTTCTTGAGTTCCTTATAAATTCTAGTAATTAGACCTTTGTCAGATGTATAAAATGTGAAGATTTTTTCCCATTCCATAGAGGTTTCCTTGACTCTATTAATTGTTTCTTTTGTTGTGCAGAAGCTTTTTAATTTCATGTGATCCCATTTATCTATTCTTGTTGCAATTTCTTGAGCAATTGGAGTCCTATTAAGGAAATCCTTTCCAATGCTTATATGATGGAGTGTATTGCCTATCTTGCCTTCTATAAGTTTTAAAGTTTCTGGTTTTAAGTTGAGATCTTTTATCCATTTTGAAAGTTTATTCGTCATGACCAAGTGGGATTTATACCACAGATGGAAGGCTGGTTTAACATATGGAAATCAATTAATGTTATCCAACATATCAAGAAACTGACAAACAAAAACCACATGATCATCTCAATTGATGTTGAAAAGGCCTTCAATAAAGTACAACACCTTTTCATGATAAAAACACTGGAGAAAATAGGTATAACAGGCAAATACCTTAATTTCATAAAAGCCACTTATGAGAAACATACAGCCAACATTATATTAAATGGAGAAAAACTAAAACCATTTCCTCTTAGATCTGGAACAAGACAAGAGTGTCCTCTCTCTCCTATTCTATTCAACAGAGTAATTGAAGTTCTGGTCAGGGTAATCAGACAAGAGAAATAAATCCAAGAGGTACAGATCGGCAAGGAAGAAGTCAAATTATCATTATTTGCAGATGATATGATTTTATACTTGAAAGACCCCAAAACCTCAATCAGAAAACTTCTGGATCTAATTATCTCCTTCAGCAAAGTTGCAGGCTACAAAATTAACACACACAAATCAATTGCCTTTCTTTACACCAATTCCAAACAAGAAGAGAAGGAAATTTCAGGAAAGACCCCATTCATGATAACCCACCAGAAAATTAAATACCTTGGAATTAATCTAACCAAAGACTCTTCAGATCTCTACAAGGAAAATTTCAAAACATTAAAGAAAGAAATAGGAGAGGACAATAAAAAATGGAAAGACCTCCCCTGCTCCTGGATAGAGAGAATTAATATTGTAAAAATGGCTATCCTACCAAAAGCAATCTATAGATTTAATGCAATACCCATTAAAATTCCACTGACTGACTTTACAGAAATAGAAAGAATGATCCAAAAATTCATATGGAACCACAAAAGACCACATATAGCCAAAACACTTTTAAGCTGCAAATCTAATGCAGGGGAAATCACAATCCCTGACTTCAAACTTTACTACAGGACAATGGTTGCAAAAACAGCTTGGTACTGGCACAAAAATAGGCCTGAAGACATCTGGAACAGAATAGAAGACCCAGATATACCTCAACACACCTATAGCCACCTTATTTTCGACAAAGGAGCAAAACAAGTAAACTGGAAAAAGGACAGCCTCTTCAACAAATCGTGCTGGGAAACATGGTCATCCACATGCAGAAAAATGAAAGTGGATCTGCGTCTCTCAATATACATGAGAGTTAACTCTTTCTTCATTTTTTGGAAGTTTTTATTGTGGAGGTCCTTCACCTTCTTGGTTAGGTTTATTCCTAGTATTTCATTCTTTTTGAAGTGATTGTGAAAGGTTATTTGCATATTTCTATAATAGCCTGTTCATTACTTGGGCATAGAAAACCTATTAATTAATTAATTAATTTGTATTCTGTTACTTTTCTGAAAGTGTTTTTCATCTCTAAGTGTTTTCTGGTAGTCCTTAGGGTCTTTTAAGTATAAGATCATAACATCTGCTAATAGGGACAATTAGAGTACTTTCTTATTTTGATTCCTATTATTTCCTTTTCTTGCCTTATTGCTCTAAGAATTCCAATCAGCACACTGAATAAGAGTGGAGACAATGGGCAACAGTGTCTCATTCCTGAGTTTAGAAGAAATGGTTTCAGTTTTTTCTCATTTGTTATGATGTTGGCTACAGCTTTTTCACATATTGGTTTTATTTTATTGAAGTATTTTTCTACTATTCCTAGTTGCTTTGGGACTTTTTTCCTGAAAGGGTGTTGATCTTTGTCAAAAGCTTTTTCTGTATTTGTTGAAATAGTCATGTGTTTTCTGTCCCTGAGTTTATATTTTTGTGCTACATTACATTTATTGACGTTGTTTGTTTAAGTATCCTTGCTTTACTGGAGTGATTCCAATTTGATCATAGTGTATGATCTATTTAATGTCTGGATGAAGTAGATTTACAAGTATTTTATTGAGAATTTTTACATCTAACTTCATCAGGGAAATTGATCTGTACCTGTTTATCTTTGTCATGTCCTTATCTTTTTTGATAACCAGGATAATTCTAACTTCATAGGATGAGTTTGTAGTGTTCTTTACCTGTATATTTTATGGAATAATTTGAGGAACATTGGTGTTATTTCTTCCGACATGGTTTGGTAGATTTTTGTAGTGAAATCCCTCAGGTTCTGGGCTTTTTTGGTTGTGACACACTTTATTACTATCTTAATTTCATTGCCCATTATTATTTGTTTAAGATGTTTATATCTTCTTGCTTTAATATTGGTAGATGATAGGTGTCAAGAAATTTATCCATTTCATCTAAGTTTTCTAGGTTTTGTTTGAATATAAGTTTTCAATTATTCCCTAATGATTCTCCATATTTAATTGCTGTTATAATGTTATCTAATTTTGTTAATTTGAATCTTCTCTCTCATGGTTAGTTTGGCAAGGAGTTTGTCAGTCTTATTTACCTTTTTAAATAACCAAATTTGTTTCATTAATTTCTTGTCTTTTTCTTATCATTCTCATTTCATTAATTTCTGTAATAATCTTTATTTCTTTCAATCTACTGATTTTAGGTTTTGCTTCTTCTTGTTTTCCTAGACCATGAAATACATTATGGAGCTCTTTATTTGAGTCCATTCTGATTTGTAAATGTAAGCACTCATGGCTGTAAGCTTCCCTTTTAGAACCAATTTTGCTGTATCCCAAAAGTACTGATAAATTGTATTTTTATTATTATTTGATTCTAGTAATGTTTTAATTTCCTCCTTCATTTCAGCAATGATCCACTGATAAGGGAATATTTTTTAAATCTGTATGTATTTGAGTTTTTTTGTAATTTCTTATGCTAATGATTTTGTTTCATTTTATCATAACCTAATAAGCTACAAACATCATTTCTTTTTTTGTATTTGTTAAGATTTCCTTTATGACCTAAAATGTGATGTATTTTAGACAAAGTTCCATGGACTGATGAAAAGAATGTGTGTATTCTGTAGCTCTAAGATGGAATATTTTGTTGTTGATGTTGTTGTTATGTGCCATGGAGTCAGTGTCCTACTCATAGTGACCTGACATGCCACAGGTGAAGCACTGCAATTAGTGGTTCTCTGCTATTCATAGGGTTTTCATTGGCTGATTGTTTTGGGGAGTAGGCTGCCAGGTCCTTCTCCCAAGGCTACAGCAACTGGTATTCCCAGGTATTCTCCCATCCATGTACTAAGCAGTTCTGACAGTGGTACGGATGCAGGTGGTATATTTTATTCTTGTTGTTGTTAGGTGCAGATGAGTCAAGCCCGAATCATAGCGGCCCTATGTACAGCAGATTGAAACACTTGCCGATTCTGTGCTAGGCAAACAATCTTATTTATGTTTAAGCCCATTGTTGCAGACACTGTGTTAATCCATCTGGTGGAGGGTTTTCCTCTTTTGTGTTGACATGCTACTCTCCCAAACATCATGTCTTTCTCTGGGAATTGATCTCTCCTGACTACAAGTCCGAAATATCAAAGACACAGTCTGGCCATTCTTGCTTCCAAGGAGCACTCTGGTTGCAATTCTTCTAGTACAGATCTGTTGGTTCTTTTGACAGTCCATGGTATATTCAATAGATGTCTCCAGCACCACAATTCAAAAGCATCAATTGTTTTCCTGTCTCCCTTGTTTAATGCCCAGCTTTCACAACCATATGATGTGACTGAAAATACCATGGCATGAGTCAGTCGCATCTTCGTCTTCAATGTGACATCTTTGCTTTTCAATACTCTAAAGAGATCTTCTGCCACACCTTTTCCTAGAGCTATGCATTTTTTGATTTCTTGACTGCCCCTTCCATGGGTGTTGATTATTGAGCCAAGCAAAGCAAAATCTTGGATAACCTCAACCTTTTCTCCACTTAATGTGAATTTGCATACTGATCAAGTCGTAAGGATTTTTGTTTTGTTGATGTTTAGTTGTAACCCATATTCAAGGCTATGATCTTTGACCTTCATCAGTAAATGTTTTAAATCCTCTTCACTTTCAGCAAGCAGAGTTGTGTCATCTGCATAACGCAGGTTGTTAATGAGTCTTCCTCCAATCCTGATGCCACGTTCTTCCTCATAAAGTCCAGCTTCTGGGATTATTTGCTCAGTGTATAAATTAAAGAGTTGGAATATTTTATAGATATCTATTAAATATATTGATCCATGGTATAGTTTTAACTCAGAAATTTTCTTGTTGAATTTTTTTAATCTAGATGTTTTATCTATTGATAAGAATATATATTTTAGTCATCCATCATTATTGTATTTGGACTTACCTGTCCCTTTATGTCCAGTAGTTTGCTTTATTAATTTAAGGGCACTGCTCCTTAGTGGATATTTATAATTATATCTTCTTAATGGATTTTTTTTCCTTTATTGAAAAGTCATGACCTCTTTATCTTTTCTGACTAATTTTTACTTGAAGTATACTTTGTCTGTCATGAAGATTACTATTCCTGCTCTTATCCTCTTATCTTTCTTCTCCTCCTCCTCCTGCCCCACCTCTTCTTTCTTCTTCCTTCTTCCTTCTTCCTCCTCCTCCTCCTTCTCCTTTTTCTCCTCCTCTTCCTCCTTCTTCTCCACCTCCTTTTCCCCCTCCTCCTCCTCCATCTCCTTCCTCTTATTCCTTGGTATATCAACTTCCATATTTTCACTGTTAGTGTGTGATCATTTCTAGTGAGATGTGTTTCTTGCAGTCAAGAAACTGTTAGATCTTGTTTTATTTAATACAATCGTTTGTCTATGTCCTTTCATTGGTGATTTAAAACTATTTATATTTAAGATTACTATTGGGAAGGGTTGGCTGATTCTTGTAATCACTTTCACTGTTTTTTGGGTGGGTTCACATATTCTCTTCTTATTCCCTTATTCAAATTCGGAGTTTGCTCAACTACTGAGTAGAACATGATATAGTCTTTTATAGTTTTCATTTGTGCATCTGTTCCTTCCATGAAATTTATTCTTTCCTGGACTCTCATTACAGAGGATGTCTTTCTTCTTGTTGTGTGTTTATAGGATTCCTTTAAGTATTATCTGAAATCCTGGCTTGGTGGTCATGAACTTCTTTAATTTTTGCTTATACTGGAAGGTCTTTATTACTCTATCAATTTAAAATGATATTTTTGCTGGATATAATAATCTTAATTGGCCATTATTTACTTTCAGAATTTGAAATATATCATGTCATGCTTTCCTGGATTTTAGGATTTCTCCTTAGAAGGCTGACATTATTTTCATGGTCTTGCCCCTGTAAGGGAGTTGATATTTTTTTCTTGCAGATTTTTATATTGTTTCTCTGTTCACTTCTTATTACTAGGTGCTGTCTAGTGGAGTCCAATTCATAGCAACTCCATGTACAACAGAACACAATCCTCCTTTTTTCTGTGCCAGGCACATGATCTTTTATATGTTTAAGCCCTTTGATGCAGTCACTGTGTCAATCCATCTAATAGAGGATCTTCCTTTTTTCATTGACCCACCACTTTCCCAAACATGATGTCCTTTTCCAAGGATTGATCACTCCTGACAACATGTCCAAAAGAGGTAAGACTCAGTCTATCCATCCTAGCTTGCTAGGAGCACTCTGGTTGCACTTCTTCTTGGAAAGAACTATTGATTCTTCTGGTAGTCTATGGTATATTCAATATTTGTCTCCAGGACCATAATTCAGACAAATCTGTTGGTTCTTTTGACATTCCTTGATATTTTCAATATTCATCTCCAAGAACAAAATTCAACAGTGTAAATTCTTTTTCTGTTTTCCCTTTTCACTTTTCAACACTTTTAAAGCGGTCTTTTGCAAGAGCTTTTCCCACTGCAACCTGTCTTTTGAGTTCTTGACTGCTATCTCCATGGGTTTTCTTCTCTTGTCTCCATATTCTGACTATAATATGCCATGGAGAAGTCCTTTCTGGTCATATCTTTTAGGATATTTGACTTTAGGGTTTTATGTCAATTTCTTTCAGAAAATTTGGAAAAATTTCTGCTATCCTTTCATTGAGTACTTTTTCTATGCTCTCAGTTTGGATTACAACTCCATATTCTACTCCCTGGATTCTTGGGTTTGGTGTTTTGATTTTGTCCCAGAGTCTTGGAAATTGTGTTCATATCTCTGTATTTTTTGTTGATATATGGATTTAATATTTTCTTAACTGAAACTTCCATCTCCAATATACTTTTTTTGTTTGATCTAGTCTGCTGGTGATGCTTTCCACTATATATTTTATTTGATTTACTGAGTTTATTTCCAACACTCTGCTTACTATTTTTTTTTTCCAAATTTGCAATTTGCTTACTGAATGTCTCATCCATTTTCCTGATTTGTTTTAGATATAGTGACTTTCTCTCTTGGTCCTGCATTGATTTTCTTTCTTCATTCATCTGCTTATTTGTACCCTTTTTCAAGATATTTATCACTTTTACAATGAGACTCTTGAATTCTTTGACTTTTCAACTATTTCCATGTCTTCAGATTCAGTTATTGAAGAATTGTTGTCTTTTTGAGGGGATCTGTTTCTTGCTTTTTCGTGGTTCTATTGTATCTATTTTGTGATTTGCACATCTATTGGGATAGATACCCCTTCCAATTCTATTCAGGGATCTTTGTAGTGAACAGGTTTCTTTTAAGAGCTCAATCTTAAGTACCACTCAGAAAGCAAAAGACAATCCATGTCACAGGCACAATACCAAACCAAACCATGTACAATAATAGACTTAAAATTGACTAAAGTAAATTACCAATGACCATAGAACAGAAAATGACAATGATAATATAAAGAAAGCTGTGAAGTTAAAAATTGCTTAGTATCAAAGAAAAATAGTGATTGTCTGAAACAAAAGAAGAGAGCAGGGAAAAGGAGAAAGAAGATACAAGGTTAAATAAAAGAAAAAGGAAAAGAGAAGAATGTTATGAAGGAGAGAAAAGAGTAAGAGATAAAATAATTGCACATTGTATAAAAAAAGTGTTATCAAAATTAGACAAAACTAACAAGAGAAATAGAAAATAAAGTCTAAATGATATCCTTAAAAATAAAGTAAAAGTAATACTAAAAGTATAATAAATGGAAAAATAGAAAAACGGACAGGCAAAATAGAAAAAAGAAAAATTAAATTAAAAAGGAAAAAGACAAAAGAGAAATTTTAAAGAAGAAAAAATGACAATATACTGGATTGAAGTATTTAATTCCTCCGATATTGATGTCTGCCAAGGGAAAGCAGTGGTCAATTGAAATTAAATTCTCTTATCTTTTCTATTATTCATGTAGGTGCTGAGCCTGTACCAGTCAAAGGAAGATTTCAGGACAGGTTGTCTTTACTATACAAACCTCTTTTCTTTTCATGTCTTGATCCAGTTTTGGCCAAACTTAATTTGTAGCCTGTGGTTTGGGAAGGTTATCACATGTGCCAGAGACTCCACAGTTTGTAACTTCTGGGTGGCTGATGTCCAAGCCACGGGGAATTTCCAGATTACATGCAGGAGTAAGGTAAGCAAACAGGTCACTGAGGTCTGTACTGGAGTACCTTTCTTACTGCCTTCATATCCTGCACAGCACTGAATACCCTGAGGGCAGGAGAAACCTGAAGTAATCAAGTACTTTCCTGTTACTGAGATTCAGAGTTCTAAATCACACAGACAGTAAACTGTATGGCAAATAGCTGGCTCCAGGGGTGTGTCCTTCAGGCTCAGGCTTGTCATTCTCTACAGTTAGTTACCCTCATGAAATGAAGTCAGCTCTCATCCCAGAAGGTGTGGGTGCCATTCAACTTATTCAAATTTCTGCTATTTGAACTTCTCACCACGTTGGTATACATCCTGCCTCCTTGCTACAATTGCTTTTTGCAGTTTATGTCCCACACTGGAGTTGTGGCAGGTTGCTTCTAGGCTCTCTGACCCATGATTTTTCCTTGTTTTCAGGCCCCAAAAGTAACACAGACTCACATAGTAAGATTCCTTCTCATGATGGCACCCCATCACAGCTCTCTGAGTCACAGAGATAGGCAAACTGTATTTCTCTAAAATATGATGTTTCTGTAAGGAAGAGTCACTATCTCAATAAACACTCCAGTTGGATCCAAGGCTGGCAAGGGCTCTTCCTATGGGTAGGACTGCCCACTGCTTCACCAGTGTCATCTAGATTACCTTTTGAAGGAAGCTTCTGTTTACACTGTCTACAAGGGAAGCACACTTGTAGAAATGTACTGTTCATGCCTTCTCTCTGCATAGCTCTTTTGTTTATCTGTGTTTTGAAAATGTCCTATCACTCCCTGTGTAATTTCTGTGCTCTTATGGTCTCTCTCTCCCTCTCTTTCTTGAGTGGACCCTATTCTTATACCCTAGAAATTCTTTCTCTCTCTCTTCTTGACCTAGGACATTCACATTTTTCTGCCAATATAAATCAAGTGTGTGAGTCTCTGTCCTTAAGCCTGATGCTGAATTATACTCCCAGTTCCTTGGCTTCTCCGTCTTATGGACACTATATTTTTGAGTGATTTCTCTTTTGTTGCAATCACATAAACCATTTTCCATAATAAGTATCTCCTTTATATATAATCATATATAAAATTTCTTTCTTATATATAATCTATTGGCTTTATTTCTCTGATTAATAGCTTAATATAACATGAATTTCATTGTTACATTTATTTAGTTTTCTTATGTACTCATTTTTAATATTGTAGCTCTATTTTTAAAATATTTCCTTTTATTGCTTTTATTTCTTTATTTCATATTTACTTTGGCAAAAATTTTCTCTTTTATGTTGTTACAAATATTCTCATTCATTTTGTACTTTTTGTACTTCCTTTTTTTTTTTTTTTTTTTTTTTCTAAGTTTTGCAGTACCGGGGGTGAACCCAGGGCCTCTTGCCTGAATGCTCTGCAAGTGCCTGACTACTGAGCTGCACCCTCAGCCCTTTTTTTTTTACTTTTTGAGACAGGTCTTGCTAAGTTATACAGACGGCCTCTGGTGGCAAACTTGCAAGCCAGCGCCTCCCCAGCCGCTAGGATTGCAGGTGTACACTACCTCGCCCGGCAATGCACTTCCTTATTTCATGTTTCCTATGTCAAATACCAATTGCTGATAAGTAGATGGAGAAGATATATTTTCTATTTTCTGATTTCATTTTAGTTACTTTATGTCTATATATTTTTCTATAAATAATATTGTTATTCCTTTAATGCTTAAGTGTTATGAATTGTGAGTATGCATAGGGTCAGGTTTTTAGAAAAAATAATTCCACATGTAGTATATTTTATTATATTATTTTAGTATTATCCCACGGATTTCAGGTTAGATTATAAATTACATAATTTGCATCTAATGTTTTCTTTGATTTATACCTGTAGTTTAATATTTTTCATTGAATTTTTAGTTTTTAGCCATTTCTTTGAAGATATTATTTTTGTCTCCTTTCTTTCCTCCACTTTTTCTCTAAGTTTCTGTTCATTTTTCATCTATTTTGTCCTTTTTTTCTCAATATGAACACAGTAATCATCAGTAATTATATAATTTTACTCTGTTGTTTAAACAGGAAGATAAGTCATTTGAGATTAAAATGATGAATTAAATGTCAGTTATTATTAGTTTTTTACTTTACATATTACCACATTAAAAGGATAGTTAGAAGCCATATAAATTTTTACCATAATCGTCTTTATTTCAATTTTAACATCACATTGGGTTTTATATTTGGTAAACATATCTCTAAAGATACATGTTTAATATAACAAAACTGACATATCAACTGAAACATTTGATTAATTGTGAACTTCTAAGAATTCATCTTATAGAAAAATATTAGAGAATTCTAATTATAGTTAAGACCAAAAGTTCATATTTAGTATGCTCTTCCACATAAAACAGAAAATACATAAACAGTGTAATTTTAATTGTTCTAATTTCTTTCAAAATAACAAATACTCATTTCTGGTTATACACATGCACACATGCACACACAAATACACAGACACACATACAGGAGATACAATAATGACAGGAAAACAAATTAAAAAATAAATTATAACTATTCATTAAGTACACAATTTCCAGTCCAGAGGTAAACATTTTAACTAGGGTCTTTAATTTTCTTCTGAATTTCCAGAGATGATCTGTGCATTTATAAAGATATTACTATTCAGGGACAGAAGGGAAGCATATCATGGAAATGATGGTGTACCAAATATTACAATCGTTTTTTTCCTTTTTTCAACTGCTATATTTTTAGTTGGTTATGATTCACTGATAAAGTGTATAGGGTTTTTATTCTACTAAATACTACAAGTTTGCATGGGAAAAATTTATTATGGTTTTTTTTATACAGAGTGGTATATTTTAAAAATATTTATGAGAAAGTGCTATGATAACATTTGGAATATATTTTCTGAATTTCCAAGTGCATACATAAAACTTTTTCAGTGCACAAATCAGCACTATGTCAGTAAAGATTGCCAACTTTTTCTTCTAAAATATTTAGTACTTTTACTGTCACCTGAAATTCATGGTAATCATCAACAATATATGGTATTCTTAAATCTGAAAATATTTATCTTTGTCAAAGAAATAAGCAAAAGTAATTATTTTATTTTTATGTTTTCAATTATGAATTTGAGGACTTTTTCAAATGGGAAAGAGAGTAAGTCATTAACTAAACAAGTATTCCTCTACCTCTTTCATGTGCACCCCTTCACTTAGGCTCTGCAGCCCCTTCTTTTCCATTCCTTCAATGCCCTTACTCCAGAAATCTACCCTTTAAGCTCTTGCTTTTCCAATCTCTCTTTTGTATTATTTACAGTTCATTTCTTTATTTTTCTATCATTATTATATATGAATGTTGGTGGAGGATAGAGTATCTCCATTATGCAACTGTTACATCAGTTGTGAATGTGCATCTTGATTGGAAGAAGTCTCATTAACAACATGCATTATGCAGATGACAATACTCTGCTTGTTTAAACTGAAGAGGATTTGTAACATTTACCCATGAAAATCAAAGAACATAGTCTTCAATATGGATTGTGCCTCAACATCAGCACAACAAAAATCCTTACAACTGGATCAGTATGCAGCTTCATGTGAAATAGTGAAAATATTGATGTTGTCAAAGATTTTGCTTTACATGGTTCTATAATCATGCTCCCATGGAAGCAGCAGTCAAAAAATCAAAAGGTGCATTGCACTGGGAAAAGCTGTTGCAAAAGACCTTTTAAATTGCTGAAATGTAAAGATTTCCTATTGAAAACAAAGAGGTTCCTAATTCATGCCATGGTATTTTCAGTTACATCCTTTGGTTGTGAAAGATGGACATTGAGTGAGGGAGACAGGATAATTGATGCTTTTGAATCATGGTGCTGTAGATGAATATTAAATATACCATAAACTGACAAAAGAACCAACAGATTGGTGCAACCAGACAACTCCTCGGAAGCTAGGATAGCTAGACTATGTCTTACATATTTTGGACAAGTTGTCCAGAAGGATCAATCCCTGGAGAGGACATCATAGTTGGGAGAGTGGCAGGTCAGCAACCAAAAACAATCCCTGCATATAGATGGATTGACACAGTGGCTGTGATCATGGGTTAAACATAAAAAGATCATGTGCCTGGCAGAGTATTGGGAAGTGTTTTGTTCTATTATACATAGGGTCATTATGGAGTAACATCCTACTAGGGGGAACCTAACAAAAACAATGACTTCTTATTTATTTTCCAAACCTACGTAGTATTTCAACTATAAATGAGCTATTTAATGTAGTATGTATTATTTTTAAAACTTACATTTAGAATATTTAAGTTAATTTGATGTACATTTATTGTATGTATTTATACATTAAATTTGCAGTAAATCATTAAGAAATCAATGATATAATATCTTACTTTTATTGGCAAGATTTGACTTTCTACAACTTTATGCTCCCAAATAAGTACAGAAAAATGTATGTTCCCATTAATTGCAGTCAGTTATTTGTTTAAAGTAATAAAGTATCTCTAAAATGAAAAGGGAATTCAGAATGTTGAATTAATTTGCTGAAGACCTCCTGAGTAGTTATGTTACTGACA
>VMDO01039235.1:0-12832 GCA_007922755.1 Pedetes capensis
TCCCCAAACTATCAGCCAATAAACCCTATAAGGGTCACTATGAGTCGGACATGACTCAATAGCACCTAACAATGACAACAACATATCATAATAGCATTTTTGATTATTGGCAAAAATTAAATTTTTCATTTTTTAACAAATGCAGTGGAAATACAAATAGCAAGTTATATTAAAAATGAAGTGTACCATAATGACCTAGCGAGTTAAAAAGGGTTTAAATTTCCCACTAATCCAAAATTATGTGGCACCTTTTCTTTTTGTGTCTCCCTTTATTGGTAAATGATGGTGGGGTACAGAGTAATATAGCATTGGCCTTTTCCATTAGGCAATTATAACATCACTTTGGTTACACTTTTATCGATTGACAAGGTTTATGGAAACTTTTGGCTAATACGTAGTAAAATTCAAATGCATATTTGGGTTACATTTAAAAATGAAAAAAATAATTTCCAAGAATCCTTTATTATTGAACTATTTCCTTCTCAGTCTTTTTCTTATAAAAATAAATAGGAACATTACATTGAAAAATAAAAGAATGAAAGGAAAATAAACCCAAACATAGACAGGATTAGCACACAAATCCTTCAAAGTACAATAAATAGGTCTGATTACACTAAACTTTGTCATTTCTAGGGGAGTATGTTCTTAATATAAAATGGAAAGACAGTCACTGTAATGGAGTACACTTGTAATCTCATTGACTCAGGAGGCAGAGGCAAGAGGATCATAAATTTGAGGCCAGAGGCCTCCTGTGTACCTTAGCAAGACCCTGTCTCAAAATTTAAAAAGAAAAGAAGTAGGAAAGGGGTGGAGGTAGAGCTTAGTAGTAAAACACTTGCAAAACATGTGAGGCCTTGAGTCCAATTATCCAATATTATAAGTAAGCAAATAAATAAATAGGAAATTCTGTAGAAAGAAGTGTACCACAACACAGGGTAGCAAGTAGCTTGCTTTCTCCCATATGTGTTTCCATGTGCACATGAGTGAGGAGGCATATATGTGTGTGAATGAGAGCAGGTACTAGGACTTATCATATTCTTGGGAGTTTCACTTACTCACTTTTAAAATTGTTTAATTGAACACAATAGTTTTACATATTTATGGGATACAGTGTGTATTTAGTGTTTAATAGTCAAATCAGAATTATTAGCATTTCTATCTCCTTAATCATTTATCATTTTTTAAAATCTGGAACTTTCAAACTGGTCTCTTTTAGCTCTTTACAAAATATATAACAAGTTATAAATTATCATCACCTTACAGGGTTGTAGATGACTGGAACTTATTCTTCTTATCTAACTGGATTTTGTTACTCATTCACTCATGTTATTTCCTACTTCCTTTTCCCCTTACTTGAATCTAGTGGCAACAATTCTATTCTCTAATTCTGCGAAAGTTTTTTTTTAGCTTTCACATGAGTGGAAATATGCAGTGTTTTTCTGTGTCTGTCATATTTCACTCAATACACTCCAGTTCCTTCTATCTTTCCACAAATGACAAGGTTTTCCATTATTTTTTGGCTGAATGATATTCTATTGTGTATGTATACCACATTTTCTTTATCCATGCATCCATTGATAGACATCTTGTTTGATTCAAAACCTTGAGTATTATGAGTATTACTGAAATAAATAAAAGAGAGTGAGTGTCACTTTGATACACTGACTTTCTTTTGTTTGGGTAAATACAGAGTAGTGGGATAGCTGAATCTTATGGTAGTTCTGTTTTTTGTGTTTTGAGGAACTCCATACTGCGTCTTATAAATGGCTGTACTAATTTATATTCCTACTAATGGTGGACCAATTCTCATCTTTCTCTACATACTAACTATTGCTTGTTAACTTTTTGTTTTTTGGAGTATAGCCATTCCTACTGGAATGAGATGATATCTCATTATGGTTTTGATTTTCACTTCACTGTGATTACTGATGTTGTGAATTTTTCCATATACTTGTTGATCATTTGTATATCTGTTCTGATAAATGTCTATTCAAATTACTAGACCATTTTAGAAGCAGATTATTTCTGTGGTATGGAGTTGTTTTATATTAATCAAAAATTTAATATTCTGGATATTAATCCCAAATGAACAGTTTATAAATATTTTCTTCTGTATGTTACCTCTTAACTCTGCCAATTATTTCCTTGACTGTATAGATACTCCTTAAATTGACATGATCTTATTTATATATCTTTGCTTTTATAGTTTCTGCTTTTGGGGTCTTATCCAAAAAGAAAAATTGCCTGAACCTAATGTCTAGGAATGTTTTCTTTATGATCTAATAGTCCCCAAGTTTCAAGTCTTAATATTTAGCAGTTTGATTCATGTTGAGTTGACTTTTGTATGTGGTAAAAAATGAGGATTCAATTTCATTCTCCTGCATGTAGATATGTAATTTCCTAGCACCATTCATCCATGATACTTCCTTTTCTTCAATATGGGTTTTTGATGTTTTCATTATAGTTTTTTTGATGTTGTTTTCAAAGACTAGTTAGGTCTAAATGCATGGATTTATTTCTTTATTCTTTATTCTGTTTTCTTGATCTTGCTGTTGACTTTTTGTCAGAATACCATACTATTTTCATCACTGTTGCTTTATAGTACTGTGTGTGTGTCTCTCTCTGTGTGTGTGTGTGTGTGTGTGTGTGTGTGTATGTGTGTATATTTTGCTGGGGGATTCAACCCAGGGCATCCTGCATGCTAGGGAAGTGCTCCACCACTGAGTTGCACCCTCAAGCCCCTTTTCACCTTTATTTTGAGACAAGTTCTTAGTAAGTTTGCACATGATGCCTCTGGCCATGAACTCAGCCTCTTGAGTTGCTGGGAACACAGTTGTGCACCCTAACACCCAGCTTATAGAAAAATTATATTTTGATGCCAAGTATCGTGATGCCTCCATCTTTGTTCTTTTTTGCTCAGGATTACTTTCCCTATTTGGAGTCTTTTGTAGTACAGTATGATTTTTTCTGTTTTTGTAAATAATACCGTTGAAACTGTAAATTGCTTTGGGAAACATGGAAATTTTCACTATATTAAGATTTCCAATCTATGAACATGTAATGTCTATATATTTTGTGTGTTCCCTACAGTTTATTTCATCAAAGTTTTTGTCATTTCCATTGCAGAAGTCACTCATACCCTTGGTTAAATTATTCCTATGTGTTTTTTTGTGTATATTGTAAATAGAATTGCTTTCATGATTTGATTCTTAATGGGGTGACTATTGATATATAAAATGCTGCTGATATTTGTATGCTGATTTGTTTTACCCTGAAAATTTAATGGATTTATTTATCAGTTCTAAGACTTTCCTGCTGGTGTGTTTAGAGCTCTTCCCATATATAAAATCTTATCATCTCCAAACAATGATAATTTGACTTCCTCTTTTCTTATTTGGGTGCTTGCTCACTTCTTTCCTTCTCCCCTTTCTTTCTCTCTCCTCTCTCTCTCTCTCTCTCTCTCTCTCTTTCTCTCTCTCTCTCTCTCTCTCTCTCTCTCTTTCTCTCCTTCCTTCCTTCCTCTTACCTAGTCTTTTGTATAAGACTTCCACTGCTGTGTTGCGTGTGATGAACATGGACATCTTTGTCCAATTTCAGATATTAGGAGAAACACTTCTGGATTTCCAACATTCAGTATGATATTAGCTCTGAGTTTGCTGTGTAAGGTTTTTATTGTGTGAAGGTACATTTCTTATTACCTGTCAAAGGTTTTTATTATGAAAGTGTTACAGTTTAGATCTTGAGTTTCTCCCAAAGGCCCATGTATGAAAACCTGATCACTAGTCTGTGTCTCTACTGAAAGACAATTGAACCTTTATGCATTGGGTCTAATGGAAGGAAATTAGGTCACTGGAGGTGTGTCTTGAAGGGGGTAGTAGTCCCCCAACCCCTTCTTCTCTTTCTTTTTGTGTCTTGGCCACCACAAGGCAGGCCTCCTTCACCAAAGTCTTCTGTCATGCTACACTGTGCTACCACAGGCTCAAGGCCACAGGGTCAGTGAACAGGGATGAAAACCTCTGAAACCATCATCCCAAACAAACACTTCCTATTTTTAAATTGATTATCTCAGGCATTTTTTCACAGTGATGAGAAGCTGATTAAAATATTTCATGTGGAGTGAAACAGAAAGTCCCTTGACTCTCTTATTTTTGGTATTTGGTATCTTTGGGATCATAGTGACAAAAAATGGACTAGGAAGGAATGTTGAATTATACTAAGTGCCTTGTCTACATCTCTTGACCAGATTATGTAGTTTTTATCATTCATTCTGTTAAAACGATTATTGATTGATTTGTGTATACTCAATCATCCTTCCATCTCCTAGATAAATCCCACTTGATCATGGTATATGACCTTTTTGATGTACTGTTAGATTCAGTTTGCTCATATGTTGCTGAGATTTTTCTTTTCTTTTCTTTTTTTTCCTTCACTATCAGGGTATTGAGCCAAGGCCCACAGGCCCTTTTTGATTTTGAAATGGAGTCTGAGTTGGGTTGGCTGCCTCTGGCCTCAAACCTAGAATATTCTTGCCTTATCCTCCAGAGTTGCTAATATTACAGGTGTTTTGGCATGGAATATGACTGTTGAGAACGTTTGCATGTTATATTCATCAGGGATATCGATCTATAGTTTTATTTATGCTTTGTATCTTTGTGCAGTTTTGATATTAGAGTAAGTCTTGCAGAATGAATGTGGAAAATTTGTCTCCCTTCTGATTTTTGGAACAGTTTCAGAAGGATTGGTGATAATTCCTCTTCTAATGTTTAGTAAAATTCTGCAGTGAAGCAATCCAGTCTGGGGAATTCATTTGTTGAAAAAAAATTTTATTGCCATGTTAATCTTTTTACTTGTTTATGGTCTTCCAAAATTTTCTAAGTCTAAATGGTTCAAATTTAATAGATTTTATTTGTCCAGGAATATATCCATTTCGTCTAGTTTTTCTAATATGTTGATGTATACTTATTAATGGTAACTTGTAATGGTCCTATGTTTTTCTCTGTTACCAGTTATAGAATCTTATTCTTCATCTCACAATTTTTTCAAATTTTATTCATTACTTTGGTTAGTCTAGCTAAATGTTGATCAATTTTGTTTACATTTTTATGAAAAGTTTTGTTGCAGTGTTTGTTTCTATTTCATTTATTTTTGCTCTGATTTTGCTACTTATTTCCTTCTAATTATGTACTTTGTTGTTTTCTACTTTTTCTAGTTTTTTAGTGGCATCAAAATTATTTATTTGTTATATTTGTAAAATATTTGATGTAGGCACTTATTATTATAAGCATCCCCCTTAGAATTGTTTTTGCTATATTCCATAGATTTCAACATTTTTGTTTTTATTTTCACTTGTTTCAAGAATTTTTTTTCTTTAATTTCACCTTTGGTTTCTTCACTGACTGGAGAAGATACATACTGTGATTTTTTTGTTATTGTTGTTGTTGATACTCGTTTTGTATCCTTACATATACTCTATTCTGGAGGATGTCCTATATGTGCTGATGGGAAGAATGTGTATTCTGCCACTGTTGGATGAAGTGTTCTGTTAATTTTTGATAAATAAATTTGGTATATGGTGTTGATTAAAACTGATATTTCTTTATTGATTTTTTTTCCTTTGGATGATCCTTCTTTTGATGAAAGAGGGGGCTGGTATTCTAACCCAGTATTATATTGAAGTCTATCTCTCCCTTTAGATTAGGTCATGTTTGCTTTATATAATTGGGTGCTCCATCATTGGGTGGTAGAACAATATATATATATTTAGCATTTCCTCTTTTATTGACTCTTCATCATAATAAAACAGCTTTCTTATCTCTTTTCACAGATTTTGACTTAACATATATTTTGCCTAAGTATAGCTTGTCCTGGGCTGGGATTTATCTCAGTTGGTAGAGTGCTGCTCTGCAGTCTCTAAGGTCCCAAGTTCGATTCCCAGAACCGCAAAATGGGAGAAAGACATGGCAACCCACTCCCAAGGCAATCCCGAAAACAATCAGCCATTGAAAACCCTATGAGGGTTGCCATGAGTCAGATACCGACTTGAAGGCACCTAACAACAAACAACAATAGCTTCTTCTAGCTTTTTATGTTTGTGTGGAATGTATATTTCCATCCATTCCTTTTATGTCTTTCCTGGTAATTTGAGTTTCTTATAGGCAGCATGTTCTTGTGTTTTGTTATCCATGCAGACATTCTAAACCTTTTTTCCATTCATCCATTCTGAATCATTTCACTGAATAGATTAATTTGCTCACATTCAAGGTTATCATTGAAAGATAAGTACTTATATGGTAATTTTGTTAGCTATTTTCTGTTTTTTATTTGTATATCATTCATTCCTTTCTTACTCTTTTATTTTTCATCTTTGTGACTTGTTGGGTTTCTGTATTAATAAGATTTGGTACTTTTCCTTTTCTCTTTTGTGTATCTCCTTTACTAATGAATTTTATACTTTAGCATGTTTTCATGATGATAGTTATTATGCTTGCATTTCTAGATAGAAGGGCTTTTTCAAGCAGTTCTTGTATGGCTAGTCTGGTAGTGATGACTTCCCATAGTTTCTGCTTATCTTAGATGACCATTTTTCCTTTATTTCTAAAGGATAGTTTTCCTAGGCATAGTATTCTTGGATGGCAGTATATATTTTTTCTTCATGATATTAAAAGTATCATCCTAATTTCTCTGGGCCTACAAGCTTACCACTGTGGCCTTCGATCCTGTCAGATCTCTGGAGCTAGGCAGGGTCAGGCCGTATTAGTACTTGGATGGGAAACTGCCTAGGAGCACCAGGTGCTGTAGGCTTGGGAGAAGGACCTGGCAACCCACTTCCAAAAAACAATCAACCATTGAAAACCCTATGAATGGGAGAGATGCATGACAAAAATATTTCATTTGTTGTACTTAGAGTCACTAGGAGTCAGACACCCACTAGATGGCATCTAAGAACAACAACAATAATCTCTCTGCACCTTTTGTCCTAGTGGGAATTCCTTTTTGTATGACTTGATGGTTTTCTCTTGATTGCAGAATTGTTTTTTGTTTTGACTTTTGAAATTTCAACTGTAATATACTTCAGGGAAGAAATTTTTGGTCAAATGTAATTGGAGATCTTTTTGTTTTGTGGATTCGAATATCTTTATTTTTTTCAAGATTTGGAAGGTTTCCAGCTATTATTTTAACTATTTTCCTATGTCTTTTTCCTTTTTTCTTTCTTTAATACCAATAATGTGAATATTCCTTCACTTAATGATGTCTCATAATATCCTTCCTTCCTTTCTACCTTCCTTCCTTCTTTCCTCTGTATTATTTCAAAGACTCATCTTCAAGCTCAGAAATTCTTTCTCCTACTTGAGTCTGTTGAGTGTTTCAAAACATATTTTTGTTTCATTTATTGAATTCCTCTGCTCCAAGACTTGTTTGGCTCTTTGCTATGTTCATTTTTTGTTGATTTTCTCATTCAGATCATGAATTATTTTCCCTACTTCCCTGAATTTTGTGTCTTTATTCTCTTATATATAGTTGAATTTTATTAAAATCATTATTTTGACATTTTATTCAGTCAATTCATTGATTTCCTTTTCTTTGAACTCTTGGCTAGAGATCTATTTTGTTCCCTGCAAGTGTCACATTACTTTTTTTCGTTTTTCTTGTGTTTTTGCATTGATATTTAGAAGTCTGTCATAGCATTTATCTCTACCAATTTTACAGTCTGGCTTTTGTAGTCAAAAGGCTTTCACCAAAAGAGATGTCTTTGGGCATTATTTGAGTAGGCTAGTTTGGCTTTTTTTCTAAGTAGATGCAATATTTTTTGTCTCAGTGTAGCTTCTTTAGCTGTAATCAACATTGCTAATGCCTGTGGTTATTCCAGTAGTGTAGGTTCCAGGGATTTGTGTGGTTGCTCTGTAAGCTGGAATGTAGCTCTCTTAAACAGGGCATCTTCTCCAGTGGCTCTGGGAACCATGTGCATGGATGCATGTGTCAGACACCTATTTGTTTCCATGGGTCTTGTGTAGGTGGGACCATTGCAGTGGGCTTGGGTAGGTGCACTACAGCAGTCTCAGCAACAAGGGTGAGGCATGATGCTCCTAGTGTCTGTGGGTTTTGTGTGTATCTTTGTGGGGATTGACAGAATAAGCTGTCCAAGAAAGGCTGCTTCCTGGGGGTGAGAGTGGGCAGGTAGGATTCAGTTGGCTGCCTCCTAGGGATCTCATAGTCTCAGCTGCTCAGGGCTAGACACCTGACTACTTCCTCAAGGATTGGGGTAGCCCCACCCTTAGGGCAGGTGCCTGGCTCCTGACTGCTGCTGATGGAGGTACTGTGCACATAGTCTAAAGGGCAAGGCCCCTGATCCACTGGTGGTCAGCTATTGGTTGTTTTGTGGGTCTCAAGATGAAACTGTGAAGAATTCATGTGGCTGGGGGAGGCCACAACATGGAATGAACTCTTTCTCTAGGATAATACATTGGCATAGATCCCTGAGAAGCTCCCCAAAATTTACTCAAGTCCTGTGAGAGCTACAGGCATCTTCAGCAGCAAACATTTCATCTGTACATGTTATCAGTGGGAGCATTGAGGGATTTCTACTTCCCCTTTGCTCAGCAAACAAAGTCCCTTTTGATTCACAGTTCATATTGCCTGGGGAGGCAGGACGATAGATACTATGAAGTTTCCCTGCTTCTTTATTCAGCCAACTGGAGTTGGCCTCATAACATATATACTGGAGCTTTCCCTGAAACACTCTAGTGGAATGGCAGTCTTTTAAAGCCCCTTTTATGTGCAATAACACACTAGACCCATCTAATGAACCATCTTGCTGATACCACCCTCTCATTTAGGGTTTCATATCTACTCTGCTTGAACTTCCTTATGCTTTATTTTACTGAAGATGGTTTAGATGTATCAGAAGTAAAAGTATGGGTTACTAGTATGTGATAAAATAGGAAATTTACATGTTTAAAAATATCGGAGCTCCAGCCTAGTATAACTACAACATTCTATATATATCTACATTTGAGAATAACCTGCACTTGGAAATTTGTTAAAGAGAAAAAAAATGGACACAGAGATCTAATAAATATACTTTATATATTTTCACCAAATCTATTACATTGACCTATTTTTGCAATAATATTTACTGAGACACAGTCTGAAATAAAAATAAAAACTTTAAACTTTAACCATTTTCAAAAATTCAAGATCAATGTTGACTTTCTTCTTACTAAATTTTTTCTTTCAGAAGAACAACATGTCTTTGCCACTCATGAAGGAAGTCATAAATCTTCTGTAGACCTCAGTTTTTTAATTTAGAAAATATAGTAAAATGCTTACCACTCTGGACTGTAAGTAGGCTACTTTGGCTGTGACTGCAAGTCACTACTACTTTGACTGTAACTGCAAGTGTTAAATAAGATGATGAATGTAAACTTAGCTCTATGTCATGCACAAAATAAGCACAAAATTATAAAAGAATATGTAACTCATCATCCAAAATATTCCAATCATCAAGTAAATAAAGATAGATTACCTTTCTTCATGTTTCTGTAACATTTTGATTTTGAAAAACGTCAAGCATATGGAGAAATTGTGAAAGTACTACAGTGAACATTTACACACTCTTTTTTTTTTGTCTTTTTGGGTACTGGGGGTTGAACCCAGGGCTTCATGCCTGTATGCTTTGCAAGGGCTAGACCACTGAGCTGCACTCCCAGCCCTTTTTTTTTTTACTTTTTGAGACAGGTTCTCTCTAAGTTATACAGACTGCCTCTGGTGTCGAACTTGCCATCCTCCTGCCTCTGCCTACCAAGCCACTGGGATTACAGGCGTGTGCCACTGTGCCCAGCTCATTCACACACTCTTAATCTACATCTTGCTATCAATAATTTATAACATTTCCTTCATTTCTTAATAGATGATGGGTGAATAGTTACATGTGTAGATAGGCAGATAGAGGGTCTGCTTTAGCTGAACTATTTGAAAATAAGTTGTAGACATATTATAAACCTAAATAGTTCAGCCCGAATCTCTTATGAATCTTATTTTGAAAGTGAGAACACAATTATTTTTATGAAGTCAGTAGCTTTTGTTATTAAGTTTGAGCCAAAGCTCTGTGAAAAATAAAAGCTTATCACTTTCCAGATAGATAGAACACTGTACTTTTTAAAAGTTGTATACATCCACTATCCTGTTGATTCAACCATAATACTGTGATATATTATGGAAGAACATCCACTGTTTTATTGTTAGTGTTTAGAGAAAGAATAGAAAAAACTAAACCCAAAGGATTAAGTAAGCTGCTGGAAATTATGCCAAGTGATTTAAAATGCTGGCTGCATAAATCTGATTCCCCAATTCCTTAGTGCATAAAAGGAAATATCTCAATGTTAGATAACTTGATCAATGTTTAAAATTATTATAAAGTTTACCAGTTTAATATCACTGAAAGTTAATGTACGGGCAGAAATGTGTGATACCTTTCCTCACCCATCACAAAGGTCACAGCCAACATTCCTATAACAAAAGACAGGTTAATAAGAGAAATGAATAAGCAATTTATTTAATCAAAGTTTTATGTGACAGAAAAGCCTTCAAAAATGATGACCAAAAGACCCAGGGACAGCTATTTTTTATTTTTAGATTCAGTGAAGAATGGACAGTTGTGTGGAAATGTGACTGGATGAAAGAATTTGATGTAATGGGAATACAGTGAGTGGGAAACTCAGCAGTGTGTCAGTTCAGATGCTTCTTAGCTTCACTGTGTGGCATTCCTTTGCTGCAGGTGGGAGGCAGGACTCCTTTGATATGATGGTCTTTAAAGGACAAGGGAATGTGACTGTTCTAGATGTTTATTTTATTTATTTTTTTATTTTTTTGAGGAAAAAGACTCTTGCTTCTGAGACGCACTTTTGGTAGCAGAAATTCTGGCTTTGTTTTGTTTCAAGGGAGGAAGAGTGGCAAGAGACAGAGGGGCAGAGAGAACTTGTTGTTGAGGCCTTCTTTGTTAATGAGCTGGTATGTTGCTATGACAGAGAATGTGACAGAAACAAACTTTTGGGAGATGGATTTATTGGGGGCTAATATTTAGATGATGTTAATCCACAGAGACAGGAAAGCATGCTTACTTTTGACAGAGAATCTCACATCATAGCAGATCAGGAACAGAGCTACTAGAAGTATTGTCCAGTATAAAACCTCTAAAGGTGCATCCCCAGTGATCCATTTGTAAGAGGTGGGCCCTGCCAAAGTTCCATAACCTAGGACAGTGCCAACAGCTTGGACCAAATGTTCAAACACGTGAATTTTGGAGGTCATTTTAGATTCAAACCATAACATCTTCCAATCTTCAGTTCAGAGAACTCAGCATGGCAAAAGTACCATACACTGAGAAACTCTCTTCCACCTTTGTGTGTTTCTGTCTCCTTTCCTAACACAGTGTGCCCTCTTGGTCTTTCTGTGGCATTTATATTCTCTTGGTAGTGACTTAAATTGTTAGTATTATTATCACTTTATTCTCTAAGAACACAGTTGTATTTGTGTGAATTCTCCAATTTTTTCAAAATGTCTATCCCATTGGAAACTATTTTATTGGGCTAGCACATTTTATTGGGCTAGGCCCTGAGTTCAATGCTCCAGTACTAGAAGGGATAGAATAAAGTGCTAAGCTGGATTAATATGGGATTTTTCTGGAAAAAATATTTCTAGCCCACATTGTTTTCTATTTATTTTTAATTAATTCATTTTCTTGAAGTACTGAGGTGTTAAATTCAGGGGCTCATGCATGATAGGCAAATGCTCCATTACTGAGCCGTACCCTCAGCCCCCCTTTTAAAATTTATTTTGAGACAAGTTTTCACTAAGTTGCACAGGCTGTCCCAACCTCCTACTCTTGATCCTCCTGCCTCAGCCTCCTGAGTCACTGGGATTAGAGGTGGGCATCATAGTGCTCAACCTTTCTATTTCTTTTTAAGTAGCTTCTATTAACAACAACAATCAGAGTCAGATTAAGAGAAGTATAATTCTTCATCAATGTCCCCAGTCTGTTCCTTTTTCCTCCTCTTGCCCTATTCTCCTTCCATTCTTCAGAGGCCTAATAAGCCACTAAACTCCCTTTCCACCTCTTCTACAAAATTTGATCTTAGATCTGATCTAATTTAACAATCATGTAGCTCTTCATGTGAATGTAACCATAGCAACATTAGTAGTACTACATTGTCTTTATATATAATATTTCACCTAAGATGAGGCATTAATTTCTTATTCCTATACTTTTAAAATATTAGCTCAAACTCTGGTATGAAAAGAATTGTCCCCATTATAGAAATTTCTGGTATCACAGAGTCAATCTGGGTATGTAACTGCTTATTAAAGATTCTAAAATAGTATCTTTCCAAGTGGCCATTAACTTGGCTCACAGGTAAGTGAACTCTGTTTACTGTCCTATCATGTGAGTGGACAAGGACTAGATTATGTATAACTGAAAGGAATTACATTCAATTAAGTCTATTCTCTCTAAAGAGAAAGTACAATGAAGTATTATGCATATATATGTTAGTGATGTTGGTTAGGAAAAAATCATCTCTTAGTCTCTGAAGCACTCACCTCTCAAATCAACCTCCAGGAATATATTGAATCTAATATGAATAGAAGGAAGCCCTTCTTTCTCTTTAACTACACATTCTCTTCCCCAATATATTTATCATTTAGCATCAATTTTTAGAGTAATTTTCATTATAATTATTTACAAATCTAAGAAATAGATACTTGAAGAAAATGTATGGATAAATGTAGGATAATTATATTGCAATACCAATTATTTGACTTTCCAGGAGAATATGCT
>VMDO01039236.1:0-12926 GCA_007922755.1 Pedetes capensis
GGAAGATGGGAGTCCATGATAAAACCTTTTGCCTCTCTCCTGTGAAGGAAGCCTGGAAGGACTCTGAGAAAAGTGACAAAATCTGATTTACATTTTAGAAGATCACTCCGGCTATTATGTCAGATCCCTGATGTGGGAAAACAAAGGCTAGATGGGTGCCAGGCACAGTGGTCCACATCTTTAATCCCAGCGACTCAGGAGGTGGAGGCAGGATGATTGCAAATTTGAGGCCAGAGGCAGCCCGCATAACCTAGCGAGACCCTGGCTCAAAATACAAAGTAAAAAATGGGCTGAAGGTATGGATCAGTGGTGGAGTGTTTGCAGAAAGCATGCGTGAGGTCCTGGGTTCAACTCCCCACTACTCGGGGCTGGGGAAAACCCTAGATGGGGAAATAGACAAAGGACCAGGCAGCAGATGATGGGGTCTCAGGGCAAAAGCAGCAGAGGTGGTGAGAAGTGGTTGGACCCTCCCAAAGATATATAGAAAAATATTACCACAAAAAGACAAGTAAATGGTAGAGAAGTCTTTGATGGGGGGCTGGGATGGGGGCAGGCGTACAAGAGAGTAAGGGGGAACCTATATGAATAATGTACAACAAAATGCATATATGGAAATGTCACAATGAAAAGCATGTCAGAATGAATCACATTAAGGTGTACATTAAAAATTTCCAATAAAAAAAAAACAATAATTGGAGAAAAGATAAAAAAAAAGAAAAAGAAAAAGAAAAAAAAAAAGTGGTTGGACCCGAGCAATATTGATGGACGGCATGGAGAATTTAAAAGTGAGCTATAGACGGAGATCCTCATTCCTGGCCACTGACTGAAATGGGGCTGATGGGCTCACACTGGTGCTGGGTTATTTGCCTAGGGGATACAAATCTCAGTCCAAAAACAGTGAGCGTGTGTGTGTGTGTGTGTGTGTGTGTGTGTGTGTGTGTGTGTGTGTACTAAACTCTAGCATTATTTTCTTCAACTCTACCACATTGTGAGCCTTCTGCATCCCAATGTTTATGCTTCCATAAAAGAGTTTCTGCTCAATTTTTCCGTAAGTTCAAAACTCTAAAAAACAAAGTCACTGCAAAGAAAAGGACAGAGGGATGTCGTGCTTCACGTTGCTTCAGCTCTCTCCTGAGCAGCATCCTCTGAGGCCAGAACTCCATCTCTGATCTCTGCCCATCTGACTGAACTGCGTGTTAAGGAGGCGGTGCCTTTGGGAGACAGGGAGGAGACAGAGCTATGAGGAGGAAGACACACATTGACCTTGTGAGATGCCAGGCTTCCATGTGGACGAGCTCCGCTCACCAAAGACTGAACACTTCCAGCACGCAGAGTTCCTTCCCCACCAGCTTCTACCTCTACCCCAGCAACCAGGGGAAAGAAAGCTGCGCCGCACAGGTTACAGCCACTCTTAAGAGCATTCATTTTTTATGTGCTTTTTCAAAACCTGTTCTTTCTCTTTTCATAAAGTTTTATTGGGATAAAATTGATCTAAAAAAAATTAGTGGGGCATGATTGTGCATACCTGTAATGCCAGCACTCAGAAGGGTCACAAGTTCAAAGCCAGCCTGGGTTACATAGAGGGACCCTTTCTCAAAAAACAAAGTTATGCAGACACCCATGGTATTATCACCTCAACTAAGGTACTAAACATATCTATCACCTCCAGAAATTTCCTATGTTCTTTAGGATTTGTAAACATTTTTTTGGATGTGTATGTTAAGAACAGTTAACCTGAGCTCTATCTTCTTAACGTATTTTCAAGTACACAGTACTCTATTCTTTTTTTTTTTTTTTTTTTTTTTGTGGTACTGGGGGTTGAACCCAGGGCCTTGCACATGCGTGCTTTGCAAGTGCTGGACCACTGAACTGCTCCCCAGCCCACTTTTTTTTTTTTTTTTTTTTTTTACTTTTTGAGCAGGGTCTCGCTAAATTACGCAGACTGCCTCTGGTCTTGAACTTGCAATCCTTCTGCCTCTGCCTCCCAAACTGCTGGGATTATAGGCGTGCGCCACCCCGCCTCGCTAGTACTCTATTCTTAATCCTAGGTACATGTCGCAAAGTAGGTATCTAGAACTTTTTCATCTTGCACAACTGAAACTCTATGCCTATGAGCAACAACCCCCCTACCTCCCTCCCCTGTCCCTGGCAACCACCACTCTGTTTCCTGCTTCTGTGAGTCTAATCAGTTTAGATAGCTCACGTGGGTGGACACTCTCCACTCTCCTCTCACGGTGATCGGTCTGGGCTAGTAGTTCTCAGCTACGCTGTCAGAATCACATGGGGCACCACGACCCCTCCCCTCAACACAGACATGTTTTGAACCTTCGAATTATAGATCACAGCCTCCCAAAACAAGACCAGTATATACGCATTTTGGAAAAATCTCGCTAGGCGACTGTGTTGTGCAACTCTGATTAAGAACCACTGAACTCAAACCGATGAGCTCTGACATCTAACAGCTCAGGCACAATCCCATTTGGCTGGCGCCCCAGTGAGGAGGTCAAAAGGTTGATTGGGCAGGATTGGCATAACCTGGGTTGTTCCCAAGCAAAGCCTGATCAGCTATAGGGCAAGGCAGATTGTTCAAAAGGACAAAGCCTGTATCTCCAGGGCCATGAACTATAAACACTCCACTCCCAAAGGCTCTCATCAGCAACTTCAGTTTCGAGGGTTGACAAAATGAGGTGTGAAGGCTACAAAGGGACAGGTTGGGAGAAGAGTGTGGAGTGAGCGAGTGGGAGTGGCGGAAGGTTTGTTTCAAAAATAACCTCTACATCAAACGGTGTTGCAGGTATCTCTCTTATCAGGGTGCGGACTGAGGCTGGATTCCTCATACCCAGTGCTCCCTGCTGCAGAACCAGTCTGGGCTGCTGTCTTACTCTGCCCTCAGCCTCCCTTTTCATTCTTCAACGGGCACAGTTGAGGCTATGTTTACTTAGAATTATTTAACATGCAGTACCAGAAGACTTGATCAACTATTTTGGGTTAAAAAAAAAAAAAACATAATTAGGTCACAGCATCACACCACACATACTGTTTTCTTAAAAACACAAATTATTAAAAAGGAGAATAATATTGTTGAATATCTAGTTTGGGATGGGGAAAAAAACACAAGCTTAAAAAGCAAAAGACACTACAAAGGAATTTTTGAGATTCCACCATGAAAATGTTTTGAGTTCAAGGTCATCAAAAACCATTGTAAGCAGAAGGAAAACAGCATGCTAAGAAAATATTTGCAACAAATTTGTCCTCAAAATTATCTTGAAATATGAATCAAAAACCATCTGTCGGGATAGGCATGCTTCAGTAATCAGTTGATGATTATAGACCTGGCCCAGGCCACCCAGATAAATCTGAGTTTGCCTTGAAGGTGCTGGGTCCATTGCAGATTCTCAGAGTCCAGCAGGCCCAGGACTTTAAAATAAGTGTGCAACTACTTTTAGAATAGGCTTTTATTAGGGAAGGAACTAGCAGAGGGAAGTGAAGACTGGAGAAGATGGGATGAGGAGGAGGGTCGATGGGGCGGGATGAAGGGGAGAGGTGGCTCTCAATGTAAAAAGCACAACTTCATGAGTATATTGGAAAAATAGGGGAACATATCCCAAATAAGCATTTAAGTTTTACAACATATTAGCCATAAGACTCCATAAACTTTGTAGATTAATGAAAGTCTTGCCAGAAGTGATATAAAGGATGCATAATGGAAAAAGCCAATGTTGTATTACTCTGTACCCCATCATCATTTACTAATAAAGGAAAAATAAACAAATAAATGAATAAATAAATTGACACATCTTATTCTTTCCCAGGTATAGACATTAGACAATCTGTGTTTGAAAGTCCTATTTAAAGGAAGATAATAAAGTGGTAGATAAGGAGCTGAGAGGTTCAGTGGCTATAAATGTCAATATAAAGACTTTTGTTATCGTTAGGTGCCATCGAGTCGGTGTCTGACTCATAGCAACCCTACATACAACAGGATAAACAGTATTGTTAGTGCTTCTCTGCTGTTCATAGGATTTTCAATGGCGGATTGATTTTTGGGAGTGGGTTGCCAGGTCCTTCTCCCAAGCCTACAGCACCTGGTGTTCCCAGGTGGTCTCCCATCCAAGTACTAACCAGGCCTGACCCTGCTTAGCTTCTGAGATCTGACAGGATCAGACGCCACAGTGGTATGGCTGCAGGCAAAGACTTTTAGTGCCCCCAAGAAAGGATCAGAAGAACACCTCCTCAGTGTATTTCAACCAGGTACTTTATTGGTCTGGCAATTGCAAAATATACAAATTTCTCAAAGGCATCCCCTGTTTGAAAGGTAGCATAGCTTCATCCCATGTCACTAATTTAGACAAGTATACAGAACACTGAGAAGTCATAAATCACACATAAAAGGCCCCCCCAAATCAATTAATTAAACCCAATCTATACAGCTTTCTATTTTTAGGCTCCATTATACATATTAAATAAATAAATAGCACATCTGCTATCAAAATAATAAAAAAATAAATTTCAAGTATTACAAACGAAAATATCATTGGTTGTGGTTCGAACAGTTTTTCTTCTCCCCCAAAATAAAGAGCTTTGCCTACAGTCAAAGAAGAGGGGGAAGCTCACCCCAAAACAAATATGCAAAGTGAAAAACATTGGTCCCAGTTTTGTTTTGGGAGGGTGGGGAGGAAGCCAGTAGAAGCACAAGCTCCCCGACTGCAGCCCAGGACCCCGCCCTCCACTCGCACTTCTCACAATCAGGTCACTAGCTTCCAAATTAAGCGACCTTCTACCTTCTTGAAGAGCTTCCCTGCCCGATCTTATTTATGTCCTTTCTCTCCCCATCCAGGGCCTTACCAAACTGAAACCCTCATTGATATATCAATTTTTTTTTTTTTTTGAGGTACTGGGGGTTGAACCCAGGGCCTCGCACTTACGTGCTTTGCAAGTGCTGGACCACCAAACTGCACCCCTAGCCCTTTTTTTTTTTTTTTTTCAACTTTTAGAGACAAGGTCTCCCTAAGTTATGCAGACTGCCTCTGGTCTTGAACTTGTGATCCTCCTGCCCCTGCCTCCTGAGCTGCTGGGATTACAGGCGTGCACCACCATGCCCAGCTCGATGTATCAATTTTTTGTAGTCACAGGTGAGAGGAGAATAGACCCTTATCTAATCCTACTTATCCCAGACTTGAGAGTCTAGGCTTAAAGAGTTCCCTCCACATTTACAGAGAGGATGAGGCCAGAAAGTGGTACCTAAGAAACCATCCCTAAGAGCAAAGCTGCAGGCCCCTCAGATCTAATAAAAACCCATCCAGCCTGCATACATCTATGCGCATGCATGACTAGCACACAGTCCACCAGACTCGGGGTCCTGGGAGAGAGGGAAATGTACCCAGGCAGTCAGCTGTCCAGGAACGTATACATAGCCCTCCTTCCTGGTGGACTGGTGCCTAGTGGGGTTGGTAGGGAGGATTTGAATGGTTTGGGGTGAAAAATATGAACTTTACAGTATCTGAAGCATGTCCCTGGGTCCCACTTAATCGCAACTAGGGAAGTATGCATTTTTTAAAAGCTCTTCCCCAAAACTAAACAAGCAAAAATAGCTTCTCTCTCCAACACAAGCTTCAGGTTATCTGGCCCCAGGACCTGTGCCCTGGGATGGGAAGGGCAAGATCCTAGGGCTCACAGGCAGACGGCAAGAGGGAAGTGACCTTTGGTACCAGCTGTGAGGCGTCCTTCCAAGGGCCACCTGGACAAACTGTACTGCTGAGTTTCCAAATGGTTTCGTTTGGGCTCAGGAGCCCCCTCTTGCCCCAGGATTTGAGATGACAGAGGAGGAGAAAGTGACAGGCAGAGAGTAAGGTATTTAGAACCACATATCCCATAAACCCCTGCTTTCAACTCCTGCAAAAAAAAAAAACGGCACGGACACTACAAAGCCAAGGCAAGGATGATGTCCTACTCTTTAGAACTCCCAAGGTACCCAGCATGGTGCCAGGCACACAGCAGACATTTGACAAAAGTGTGGGTGCAGCCTCTCAGAGGACGCGGCTTTGAAGGGGCTCGACTTTGGCCATTGTCCCTCCTGGGAAACATGGCGGCGAGGAGTGTCCAGGAGGATGGGGCTGGGTGCTCTGTGCCTTCTCACAGAGGCGATGGAGCCGCGAGTTAAAGGCTCTGAGCTGCCCCATCTCCTGGGCACGCCCGACCCCTCACATTCACGGCTCCAAGCCCGAGGGCTGAACATTCCCACATGTCCGTTCCTGCAGAGGTGTGACTTTCAGATCACACTTATGCCACAAAAAAAAAAAAAGTGCAAAGCAAGCAGCTTCCAGAGGGCAATTGACACGGGTACCTCCAAGTCCAGGGAGAAGAACAGAGGGCTCCCGCAGGTCCCTGAAAGGAGGCCCCGGTTGTCACGTTCCAGCAGAACACTTCCTCTCACCTGCACGGCCAGTCTGTCCATTAACTCAGGGCCTACGAGGCGTGTATACATGCGGGGGAACCAGAGTGTGTCACTGTCCAGTGGTCAGGCAGGTCTCAGCGCGGCGACGTGTCAGAAGAGGCCCCAACTCGGCACATGCCAAGTCCCTTCTCCACCAGCGATCTTCAGAGCCAGATGCGTAAAAGGCCACATGAAGGTGTTCCAATATCCCTCGGTGTTGAGCAACTAGGACCGAGCCCTCCTTTAATGTCAGGATTCTTTGCTGGTCTTTTCTCCCCAGCCACGATCTGGATCCCCGGAAACAAACCAAAGCAGCATAGTGGCACCAACGCCACCTCTCTGAGCCTCCTCTCGCCTCTGCCACTGCTCACTACCGTCCCCAAGCCTCACAGGGGTTCTGGGAGGCCAGGCATCCCCAGAGGTCCCAGGAGTGCAGAGGGTGGGGAGGTCTGCAGCTCGCCCCAGGAAGCAGGGATCCGGATGGCTTTCTGGGGTTGCAGTCACCCCACGGTGTTGGGGTGCAACTGCCCTTCAACCACCAGACTCCCCTCGTCCCCCACCCCACCTCCAGTCTAGAAGTCCTTGGGATCGTTTGGCCTCAGGTAGCTGGGCGGCACAAGCGAAGCTGCAGGAATGGAAATGGGAGGGAACCGGCGTGTCGCTTCAGTGCTTCCTGGAGGGGTCGGCGCCGCCCCGGGAGCCGTTCATGTTCTGCGTTAGGGAGAGAAGGGGAGGGAGGGGTCAGGCTGTGCTGCTCAAGCAGAAGGCTCAGAGTCATGCCACCCCCAAAAGAACACGCCCCATGAGAAGGGTCCATCACAAAACAGGAGGAAGAGCGCAGGGAGGTCCCAAAACATGACGGAAGACAGCCCAGGTCACAGGGAGGAGAGGCCAGACGGGGCTGGGAGGCTGCTCAGCGCCAGACTGGTTTCTGCCAGAAGGAGGGGAGAGGAGGATGCTCCAGGCAATGTGGCTTGCGACCCTGAAGCTCCAGTAAGTCAGACAGAGCTGCTTAGAAAGGACGGGGACCGTGAGGCACCCATGGGAGCCTTATGCTCACGCCCCTTGAGAAACCCAGGGACCCCCACTGGCCACAGCCAGGCAGAGGATGGGGTGGGGGCCTCTGAAGCGGCACACGCCCCTTCTGGACTCAGCTCACAGCTGAACGCCCAGTGCCCAGGACGTGGGCACACAGCTCAACGGGAGAATGCCCATGACGAGTGGGGTGGCTGGACGTGGGGGGAGGCCCAGCCAGAAGAGGCTGTGTCTCTAAGGCTCAACCTCGTCCTGATCCAAAGTGCCCCAGGGGGAAGCCAGCTAATGTCAAAATCCCCTTAAAAACATTCTTAAATCAGCTGGGGACACATCATTGCAGCCACTACATAGCAAGGGTCTCTCCTGAACTCCCTAATCTACTCCTCAAAAAAAGAAACAACTATACAAGTATTCCCGCCCATCCTGAGGGGCTCTTCCGAGACTATTCTAGAAGGGGAAGGATCCTGGAGGGCCCAGAGCTCAGGTATGCAAGGAGCTGCTCTTGTCCCACAGAACCAGGCCCAGGCTGGAGACAGGGCTAGAGAGAAGACGCTCAGAGCCCCCCTGGGGAAGCCAGGTAGCCGGGCCCCTGTTAGTGCCTTAGAGTCGCCAGGGGGTGCCCCAGCCAAGCTGTGGGTCAGTGGGGGCCATCGTTTTCCTTTACAGCTGCTGGTTCAAGCTGCCCTTAGAGACCACAGCACCCATGAGCACCCGTGAGAACGATGTAACAATGACACCCAGAGCCACGTGGTGAGTTTTGCCTGTGTCACTCACTCACGGGCCCCTGGCTGAGGACACACAAAGGCAGAGGGGACAGACCAGATGGGAAAGGACCTCACGACAATGGTACTGCTGAAAAACCCTCCGCCCTGACACACGAGCCACATGCTCCACGATGGCCAGTCTGCACACAGACCAAGATGCCCTGCGCCTGAGATGCCATGACTCGGAGAGATGCAGGAGGGGACAGAGAGACATGCACTGGGTCATTTACCTTTCCAAGGTTAGTAGGGAGAAAACTTTGAGAAAATGTGACAGACAGTTCGTCTTTCAAGCATAGTGAGGAAGAGAAAAAAAAAAAGTTTGGAAAAGAAAAAGAAAACCTTTTAGTAGTATTTACTTTCCAGGGTGAATTAGTAATTTCAAAATGAAAGATGCACTGTGAATGCCAGGTGGTGTCTCAATCCCAGGCAGCTAGCGCCGCCCCCAGGAAGACCCTGCAGAACACAAGGTCTGGGCCATCATTCCAGGTTCACCCGGAAACCAAGACCACAAGCCTCAGACCCCGAGGGTTCCCTCCTCCCAGTCTGAGCACATCAACTGCTCGTGGGAAGAAGTCCCACTGACATGGGGCAGATGGCACAGGAGGGCACCACAACCACACTCAACCCCAGAGAGGCCAAAGAGTGTCTACTGATGCCCAGGGCACAAAGTCATCCCTGATAACAACAGCGGCCATCATCCACAGGGCCCTTAATGGGCGCCAGATATTTAGCTGAGTGTTCCATCTATCTTGTCATTACCAAAACCCCTACAGAGCCATCACCTCTATTTTACAGATGAGGAAGCTCAGACTAATTCTAGGTCCTAGAATTGCTTAAATTCGCTCAGAGTGCCAAGATGGTATGGCAATGCTGGCTCGGTCTGATTTTGATAATAAATTTTGGTCACAGGGTCCAGGTCAATTTCTAGAATCAGACAAATCTACGATCCATGGCATGGCGTCACAGTCCCAGGACGGGCTGGGTAGAATAGAATCTGATCAGAGTTCAGGGTGACAGGGTCTAAAGGATACTTTTTTGCTGAACTGGAGGGATTCTAGCTAAAAGCACTATGCGATTCACCTTGCATATGGACAAGCTCAGCTTCGGAAGCGTCGGGGGGAGGAACCTGAACGGCCTCCTCTTTCCTTTGAAAAGGAATAGGACATGTACAGATGCAAAACCCTAAGGCTTCAGACCCAAAGCCTAATTTTCATGCCAGGAGGACTCCTGGTCCCCAAGTAGTCCACGTGCTAGAACAGTGGCTCCAAAGGGACAAGAATCATGGGGCTGTGAGATGTCTTAATCCTTGCAGACAGACGTTCACAGACATGCCCGCCACCAACCAGGGGAAGCAGCTGCAAGTGGGAGGCTGCACAGCTATACCAGAGCCCAGCAGCTGGGGCAGGGCCCCTCCGGCTGCAAGGATCAGGGGCCTGGGCACCGAGGGAGGCAGACAGAACCTGGGCTGCTCCCAGAAACTGCCGGAGAGAAAGAAACCCCCCTTCCAAAGCACGAAACCCATTTGTGTGCATCTTGGCTCGGCTGCCTACCATCTGGTGGCCTTGGGCAGGTCATGTGACCTCAGCCCTCAGCTGTGAAACAGGGCAGAACTGTCCTGCCCACCTCCCAGGGTTACTAAGGACCAGAGTCAAAAAATAGGCCATGCCATTCTCTGTGAGCTCTTCAGCCCTAGGTAGGACGCCTGTCTCATGTGGTGCCACCACCATCCAGGCTCGATGCCAAAACGCTATTTTCCAAAAATGAGCCACGTTTTTGAGCACAGCGGGCTGAGCTTCTTAACCCTCCCAGGTTCTGCAGCAGCTCATCAGAGTAACCTAATGAGCACCAAGGGAAGAATGGGGAAGGGGTGGCTGGCGGGGTGGGGTGGCCTTTAACTGCGGCTACGGGGGATCACAAAAGCTGTGGCAACATGGTGGCCACAGGAGCCGCTGTGGAAGCAGAAGCTTCCTGCAGAGGGCTCTGGACAAGGGAGGGGCCATGCTATAGGGTCTAATGTCAAAGCTGTGCCCGGTCCTGACGGTGACATCCGGTTGAGTGGGCTCTGATACAAGACAACTGGGTCCCTGAACACAGTTCCCATGCAGACCTCCCCGGAGCACGAGGGTCTCTCAGAGGGAGACGCCGTGGGGTTCCAGCCCTGCCACACTCCACCAAGGGATGTCTTCCCATGTCAGTGCTATGGATTAGGCTCTGGGTAGATTTTCCATTTTCAATCAAAGGATGCTCACGGAGTGGGTGGAAAAGGCAACGGTCCCTAAGCCTAGACCCAGCCTGCCACCAAAATCTGACCCTATGGGGAAAATTTTAGATGGATGTCAGACCCTAGGCCATGGCTGTTATAGACAGAATCTACAACCATGACATGGACTGGGGACCAGCATGCTGTGGCTGGGGCCACCTTGGAACACGCGTGACATGGGCTGGGCCACAGCACCTCAGGCCTCCCTCTCCACATTGTGGATTCCCTAGTCCTTCTTCCCACGTGAGTCTCCTTGTTCCACGGAAGAGCGCGACTCCACCCCCCTGTCCTCGTCCTCACTATTTTAACAGGCAGGAGGCAATCAAACGAGAAAGAGCACAAGCGGCAGAAGCGTTCAGAGAGAAATACTTACAGACAGGCTTTCCCTAGCAAAGGCTGCAGGAGAGAGGGTGGAGAGAGAGAGAGAGAGAAGTCAGTCAGCAGGCAGGATGTCATCGGGCGCGACGGGCCCCAGCACACCTCCCTCGCTGGCCTGAGGAGTGAGCCAGCCTGGGGGACCTTCCTCTGAAAGCCAAGGGCTGCTCTGAAGTGGGGGGACAGGAATGGGCCTATGTGACCATGTCAGTGTGGCTCCGATGTCACCACCCCTGCCCAGGCTGGTCCCTCAAGAATTGCAACCTAAGACCCTGCACTGTGCCGGGACAGACTGGCACAGAGAGGCTATTTCAGTGCCACTCAGTTCTCATTAAAAACCCTCAAACGTGAGACCCGAAAGGACCATTTATTAGGGGTCTCCGCAGCCTATGGCCTCATCTGCAAAGCTAAGGAAATGGAGAGCCAGGGAGGTGGAGTAACCAGGCCGTTAAAATCCTACGCTCACTTGGGAGGCAGAGATGAGACGTGGTGAATTTGAGGCCAGGCTGGGCTACACAGCAAGTTCCAGGCCAGGCTCAGTACATAGCAAGACCTTGCCACAAAAAAAATAAATAAAAATAAATAAATAAAATAAATATTAAATCCTATATTTGTGCTAGTGGTAGAGGGATGACCAAAATCAGGTCTTGGGGCTCCCAGCTAACCTGTCGTCTCACTGGATCCAGCCCTTACTACCCGCCAGAAACTACTTTAAAGACAGGGCACTGATTGCTGCAGGAGGTATCGTTCCCCATTCCATGGATCAGAATATGGATGCCTGGGGAGGTTCAATGACCTCAGTGCTCCCCTGGCACCACCACCCAGATACCGGTGGTTTAGGGACACTCCAGGGAAGGCAGGAAGAGTTGGCAGACTGCAGACGATGCCCCCAGAAATGGCTGGGCATCAAGCGCATGAACAAACCCAATTTGAAATTTAGCCTGTATTGACCCATAAGAGGCCACGCATGGGGGTGTGGATGGGGGGGCGCGGGGGGAGAGACCCTTGGGAGGTACCTAAATTGGAACCCAGAGATGTCCACATCGCACAGATTTGCAAAGGTTCTGAGCTATCTTTGAGGAAGTGGCTCATTTTCTAAAAACAAATCTTCATGCCCAACAGCCCAACTCTTTCGGTCTTCAATACTCCGAGCCAGTGAAACAAGTGAAGCCGGCTTGGGTTGGGTTTGGGCTTGGTTTGGGGAGTAGCTGTGCTATGTGAGATACACGGCCTGAGAACCTGCAGGCTCCAGGGCCCGTGGGACCTCGGCTTTTCTGAAATGGGCCAAGGGAAGTGAAATACTCAGTGAAATACTCAGCTATCTATGGACTGCGACAGAAAGTGTCCTCAGGCCACACAGACATCTGCCCAAGGGCGCAAAGCTGGGCAGAGGCTTAAGGACTGGAGTCTGGCACAGACTTTGTTTTAGAAATAACTATTCCCAGATGTGAACAAAACTGGGACATTTTATGATTTTTTCTGCTCTGCCCGGTTCTGCCCAGTAAAGACCACAACCTCAGGAAGGACGCACACGGCCACAGCTGTCACTAGCAAGGGAAGATATTCAGATGCAGCTTCGCACGTGCTCCCCCAACACACCTGTATAGACACGCACACACACACCTGCACCCGCAATACCTCCATCACACAGGACGCGCGTGCACACCAACCCCCGCTCACCCAGCACACACACGCGCTCTCTCGCTCTCTCTCTCTCTCTCTCTCTCTCACACACACACACACACACACACACACACTCACATGGGGGACACAGTCCCAGGTCTGCGCTCCCCACCCCAAGCCAGGAAGGAAAGGGGAGTCACTGACTTGTCTGGGCAGCTGCGTGGGCACCTCCGGGGGCAGACAGCTTGGCAGGGCAGCGGAAGTGGAAGCCACATGCTCCTCAAAGCTGTTGATGCGAGGCTTTTTGGTGGGCTCGGGGCTGGCTAGTGGGGTGACACTATTGCGTCTCATGAGCGGGTTAGGTCCCTTCTTTGCATCCTAAGCAAGACAAAGACAAAAGAGAGAAGGCGACAGTTATAAGGAGTGTGGAGGGGGG
>VMDO01039237.1:0-12821 GCA_007922755.1 Pedetes capensis
GGTAGCCCTGTGGCATCCGATCCCGTCAGATCTCAGAAGCTAAGCAGGGTCGGGCCTGGTTAGTACCTGGATGGGAGACCACCTGGGAACACCAGAAGCTGTAGGCTTGGGAGAAGGACCTGGCAACCCCCTCCCAAAAATCAATCTGCCATTGAAAACCCTATGAACAGCAGAGAAGCACTGACAATAGTGTTTCCCCCGTTGTACAGAGGGTCGCTATGAGTCGGATACCGAATTGACGGCACCTAACAACAACAACAATCTGGCAAGCATGTGGGTAAAATATCTCCAATACATTGATGTTAGAAATGTGAATTGATAAACATTTTTAAAGTAGTCTTTTTATGGCTAATTTAATTAACTTTATGAAAGATAATAAAAGTAAAACAATGTCATTCTATAAAATTGCTCCTATAGTCCATGATGGACATAATGTGAGAATACACAGACACACAGGCAGACAGACAGACAGAAACACACACATACACACACAATTATAGTTTAAAAATGTAGAGAATCTGAATATGCCTTTGTAGGAAAAAGTGATTGTAAACAACACTCATTCTGTGCAATATGATATAAATATTAAAATTATAAACTAAATTCTTTGGACAAGGTGATTAATTTACTATACATGTTTTCTCCTCTTGGTACAAAAAATAAACTAAAAGATAACAAAGAACTACATAGATATAATCCAAAGTGAAAACAAAGAGATAGGCTATTAAATGATGAAAGATATTAACAAATTTTGTCAAGACAGCAAACAGATGGCAGACAGAAATCTGATAAAAGAGATTAGAGAAAGCTGGAGTAAAGAGTAGAGGTGAATAAAGCTAGATAATTTGCTCTGTGGAATGTTAGTGGAATTCAGAATTCCAGGTACAATGTCAAGATCAATGTTAAAAGTAGGCACATTACTTGAAAAGCTAAAAGTAGGTAGGATATTTGACAACCACCTTACCCTTTCATGAAGAATACACAAATGCTAATCATTCAATCTGGAGGCCATGAGAGAGAGAAAGAAAAGAATTATGGAACAAAAGTGTTTTTGCTAAAACAATGGAACAAAAAGTCTTGGGAGAATTAAAGAAAGTTGAATAGGCTTAAAAACGTAAAAAGGTAGGTCACTATAGAAAAAAGTTTGCACTTAAACAAAATTGGGATTCACATATACAAATATTCTCACAAAAAGACATGCAAGTAGAAAGGAGACCATTGGTGGGGGCTGGGGTTAGGGAGGAGGGTCATGAGAGGGTAATGGGGAAGTTATGTGATCAATGTACATTGAAATGCACTTATGGAAAGGTCACAATGAAACCCATGTCATAATGAAACCCATTAAATTGTACGTTAAAAATTTCCTGTAAAAAAAAAAATCTCTAAGTAAAGGCAATGAGACACTTGAGACCCTCACAATCAAGAATGTGTTTCTGCTTCATTACTCTGATAAATAGGCTATCAGTTAACCAAATTTCCCATTACTTTTCTATTTATTTTTCATTGTTTTTAGAGAAAATATCTCTGCATCTAGAATTGCTCAGTCAGCAAAATTATTTTTAAATTTGACAAATAAATGAAAATTTTAGCCAAAGACAAGAATCTCAACATGCACAATCAATAGGTGATATTAAAAGAATATGAAATGTTTTTGTGGAAGAGAGAAATCATAACATAAGAATATATCAGATAAAAGAAACAAATTTAAATCATGAAAACAAACTTCTGAGAAAATCTAAATAAATACTGGCTTTATACAAAAATAATGATGATTAATTTATTCCTTTATTTTTAAAACTTTTAATTGGCTATTTGTTGTTGTTGTTGTTGTTGTTGTTGTTGTTGTTAGGTGCTGTCAAGTCAGTATTTGACTCATAGCAACCCTCATAGGGTTTTCAATGGCTGACTGCTTCAGGATTGCCTTGGGAGTGGATTACCAGGTCCTTCTCCCCTTTGTGCGATGCTGGGAATTGAACTCAGGACTTCAGAGACTGCAGTGCAGCACTCTACCGAGCTAAATCCCAGCACTGGCTATTTCTTAGTGAATAATAAAGGAATCAGAGTTTAAATTATACATCTTGCTGCTTATAATTGGATTTCCTTCATTTTTAAGGCTGAGTAATATTTTATTATATGTATATGTCACACAGTTTTTATCCATTCATCTACTGATGACATGCAGGCTTGTTCCACATGTTGGCTATTGTAAATAGTAATGCAATGTACATGGCATTGTGAATATGTTTTTGGTATACTGATTTTAGTTCATTTGTATATATACCTAGAAGTCTGATTTGTGAGTCCCACATAGTTCTATTTTCTAAGTTTTTGATGAAGCTCTATACTGTTGGAAATCAGTTGTGGTACCATTTTACATTTCTACTACGTGTACAAAGAATTTCAATTTTCCCATATCCTTGCCAACACTTGTTATCTTTTGCTTTGTTAATAACCAGCGCATTATATGTGAAGTGATATTTCATTGTATTTTTGATTATCATTTTCATGATGATTATTGATGTTGAACATCTATTATACCTGTTGGTTATCCATTATTTCTACAAATATTTCCATTTATGTCTTTTGCCCACTTTTGAATCGTTTTATGTTTCACTATTGAGTTGTAGGAGTTTCTTGTGTATTTTACATATTAACCCGTTATCACATGTTGTTGTGGTTCGGTGCCATTGAGTCCAACTTATAGAGACCCTATGTACAACATAATGAAATACTACCTAACACTGTGCCATACACATTATCTTTTTTATGTTTGAGCCCATTGTTGAATTCACTTTGTTTCTTCTCATTTTGAGTCATGCAAAATTAGCAAATGGAAGTCCCAGGGGATTTATTCCATTCTCATCATTAAGTTCAGCTCTACTTTGAGGAGGCAACTCTTTCCTAGTCATCTCTTGAATGTCTTCCAGCCTGAGGGGCTCATTTTCTGACACTATATTTGATAGTATTTCTCTGCTCCCCAGAGGTTTTTCAATGGTTAATTGTTTGGGGGAGTGGGCTTCTGGGTCCTTCTTCCTACTCTGTCTTAGTCTGGAAGTACAGCTGAAACCTGTCCACCATGGGTGGTTCTGCTGGTATCTGAGATACAAGTGATAAAGCTTGCAGCATCACTACAACAACAAGCCTCCACAGCATGACAAGCTGACAGACACATGGAGGCCCTTATTAGATATATGTTTGCAAATATTTGCTTTCAGTCTATTGGATGACTTTTAACACTGTTATTTTAATTCAATGCAGTCCCACTTATCTGTTTTTTACTTTTGTTTCCTGCCCTTTTGGTTTCGTATCCAAGGAATTGTTGCTATGAATGATGACATGAAACTTTTTCCCCATTTTTTCTTCTAGACCTCTTATAGTTTCATGCATGATTTCTATCTTAATCCAATCTTGCCACTACAATAAAAATACTTTAGAATGGGTAATTTATAAACAACAGAAAGGTATTGTTTACAGTTATAGAGGCTGTGAAGTCCAAGCTCAAAGTGCCAGTAGGTTCAGCATCTGGCTAAGACCCACTCTTGTCTCAAAAGATACACCTTGTGGTCAACTTCACTTAGCAGAAGGAGCCAACAACTCCCTCATACCTTTTTTTATAAGGTCATTCCTCATCACTTAAAATATGTCCTAACTGCTCCATCTCTTAATGGTATCACATTAGTGATTAGATTTCAACATAAGAATTTTAAGGGGACACATTTAGACCACAGAAATATTTGCTTCTAAATAACCCTATCCAGAGATTTTACAATAGAAGACTCTGGGCACATGCTATTACCCTTGCTGTTGTTGTTAGGTTCAGTTAAGTCCTGTCCAACTCATAGTGACCTTTACAGAGTTTTCAATGACTGACTGTTTCGGGATTACCTCAGGAATGGATTGCCATGTCCTTCCATTTTTGCAGTGCTGGGAATTTACTTGGGACCTCTGGGACTGCAGAGTGGCACTCTACTGACTGAGCTAAATCACAGCCCTGCTATTACCCTTACTGGTTTGCTATTCAAATTAGACTTCAGAGATTTTGAGGAAAGGTGAAAATCTCTAAGCACTTACAGGAATATTATTTCAAAAATAACAGTAAATCTGACCGAAGGGGGTTAAGCCAGAGATAAAATGTTAAGTTCAAAGAAATACTATGATTTTTGCAGGTATCTGATTGCTGAGAAATGAACTTTTCATAGGTATGACATCTGTAGCTATAAAATCTTAGTCTTATGAAAAATTTATTTTTCAGTAGTCATAGCTATATTTTTGTCACTTGTTTCCTGCTTATCTCATATATGAATGTGTGTATATTCTTATGATGCTTCATTTATCTAAGTTTATCTTTCTAGATCTATCTCTGTACCCCTGCTTGCCAAAGTTGATAAGTCATCCACAGCAGTCATGATTAGTCAGCATCTCTGCCTTTTCAGGATTGTCCAAGCATCTTGGCCTTTACATTACGTAGAACATTTGGAGACAGATTTATTGTCTTCAGGTTGTCATTCTCATTGCTGATATCCAAAGTCTCCCATGGACTGCTCAAATACATGATACTCAGCTCCATAACTGATAGTCTTGGGAAGCCAGCACTGTCATCAAAGCCCAAACTCTGAGCATCAAACTTTATCCCTTATCCTTTTGAGCAGTTGAGCTTAAAGTCTTTCTGTCAACCTGAAATAGAACATACTTTTACTTCCCTCTCCTGTTCACATATACCTGCTCAGGCCTTAGCAATATGTCTTTGTCTTTTCTTCCCCCAAATAACAAAGCTTAAAAAGTGAAGTTTGTTTTTCTACAGATATATAACATGACAAGAAAAAGGAAGAACCTGAGGTAATTTTATTTTTAAAATTCTAACTTATGACATACTTTAACAATATTTTTCCAATTAATTATTTGAGCATCATGTTATGAAGATAGAAATATAAAATGATTCACTATTTTAGGAAATCTTACAGATTTGATCTTCATCTTTTTTTTTTTTTGGCTTGTTAAGTTACAATTGTCAAAGATATATCCAAAGACTTCCAAGGGACCTTAGGGGGCAACTCTTCTTTCCAGGCAAATTTAAACAGAACTAAGAGAAGTTCTTCTTGATTTAGGCTGAGAGTAGCTTAGAAAGTTATGTAAAGTCTAATAGCAATTGAATTAGTGCCTTGTTTGTACTAAAATATCTTGGTAAAGACATACAGCAAATCATCAGCCTTTTGGAGAATTCATAGCTAGCATTTTTTATATGAGGAGTAATAAAAGTATTTGGGGAAAAGAGGTCACAACTATATATTATCCATGGATTTTAGGGATAAAGTGCTGTTTTTCACTGAATAAAATTCTCACCGTAATACAAATTTGGATATAAGTTAATTTTTCTCTTGACATCATCTCAGGAAAGGTGATGAGAAAAGGGATAACGTGAACGAAACCGCTGCCTTTTGCAAAACAAGGTGCAGAGAATAAGATTCTTTGGGACAACAAAAGGGATTCCACAAGAAACACATAACTCAAAAAGCTAGCCCTGCTTCCTCTCAGGAAATCTCAGCTAGCCAGAGAATGAGAGACATTTTCATGAGTGTTTAAGCTAGAGCAACAACTCTTGAGCATTAGTTCCCCAGGATTCTCTGTTTATTTAATTAACTTCATAATAGAATTGTACCATTTTACTTCATTCTGTTGGATTAGAATCTGATATTAAACTTAGTAGGTAAGGCAAGTGATACTTTTCTGTAATCCAACCTAATTTCTATTTTAAATTCACAATTCACCAGAGCAGCAGAAAATAACCTCAATAAAATTGAAGCCTACTTTTCCTACAGGATTGTACCTAAGGGACTTACCCAGTTCCAATCAAGGCATGTGTGCATTTGCGGAAATTGGGAAGAGACTGTTCTTTAGTATCCTCTGAGATGTCTACCATCCCAAATGATTATTTGACTTTGGGCTTGAGGGCATTTTTGACTTTTTGGTGTTCATAGCTGCCATAGATCTTCTTTGCTATGTCCACACTATGGATGGGTACTGGGAAATACATACAGTCTACCTAAGAACTCATTTGCCAAATGGACAGTGCAGCTGTTTCCCATGTTGAATATCACATCCTTTGGCTCTGCATAGGGTAAAAATACAGAGCCTCACTCTCTGGCTCAAATCTTCCATTCTTCTTTCTTTCATGTAGGAGGTTCTGTTTTTCTGATTGCCACAGAGAACCTACATGATTTCAGAGACACAGCGTGGAAGAGAACTCCAGATGCCAGGACCAATCTTTACAGTGGCTCAAGGTTCTAGTTCTCCCATGACCATGGGCCTATGTCCAAATCAGTCACTGAAGGTAAGGTAAATTAATTTTAGATCCTGGTTACAAGATTTTGCATCCTTTAACATTGGTATATTACTTATACCATATATGAAGCTGTACCTTAAGAAGAAGCTATAATTTTCTTTTACCCATATTTCATAGGCTAGTGAGCCCTGTATCTGTCCCATGTTTCAAATAATTAACTTGATTCTGTTTTCCTGCCATACTCACTGAGCCTAAGCTCCCATTACTCTGTGAGATAAAATTTCTGCCCATACCAGACCAAGAGCACAGCAGGCCTTGGCTCTGGTCCCTGTTACTAACTTATCACCATGATTTTCTGCTTCTTTTTTGGTCTATGAAGAATTTTTTTTTCTTTTGAGTTTATTATATCTTAGGTTTTTTCTCATTATTTAAAAATATTCTTTCTTTCTTTGGAGTTGATGGATTAGATCAAGCATAAACTCATAATACATTCCTGACCTTTGTTCTCAACCTGTATTTTTCTGATTATCCAGTTTTCAGACTGAATTTGGATATTGTGCACATGAAGACCTAAGTAGACAGAACAGGTTAGCACTCAATTCTGCCTATACCCTACCTGATAGAAGAAAGAAAATTATATTTAAGTTTATTTCATGACATTTTACCTGAGTTGCAATCACAAATAAACAGCAAAAGATATATTTCATCACAAAGCTTATAGGTATATTATTCCTATAGCAAATCAAAATCACAAACTGGGCTGTCATTGAATTATCTTAAAGAAGCTTTCCAGGCATAGACTTGCCTTGAAAGTTAGCTGCTGTACCTAACTGCATTTGCATTTGCAGCATACAGAACATCAGTTAAGACAGTGGTTATACAGTCCTATTTTCTGCTTAAATACTCATAACTGTGTGAACAATAGCAAGAAAACCATGACATGTTTGATAGTATGTTGCCCCATACTATGAAATGGGAATATCAATTGAAATGAGAATATCAATTCTTGCCAATGTCTTGGTATAGCAATGAAGAACAAATAAAAGATGGCCAAATGATGACATAAAACCTGTTTTGAGAATATTCCTTTATACACTTACCTACAACAAAAATTTTAGCTTTAATTGCATTGATTTTAAAAGAAAGTTTTTAAAAAATGAGCTAAACATTTCATTTGCGAATCTAGAAAAACCACTTGGGATAAATGACACATTAAACAAATATTAAAAGAATTTAACCAAAAAATATGTTTTGTTTGAAATATTGGTAGAATTAAGACATGATTTTAAATCTACAATTGTACTGGTACTATTTTCTTTAAAATATTAGCAATAATTTTATGATTTAAAAGATCTTGAAAATGGGTAAAATGAGCATTTTTGAAGTAAAATGTGCAACTATCAAAAATTATCTCAGAATAGCCATCCTGAATAAATCAAATATGATAAAAAGTTTATAGTCAAAATCATCAATACCCAATGCCCCCAAATTCACATTATGATATTATTTATGATACTCACCAAACCTCCAAGGAGTAGATAATTCTTGTATATTATGATCTTTCAAGAAAATACCAAAAAGGAGAAAATCTTGACAAACTTTATTATTATCATCAGTTTCTGATCATATAATTGTCAACCTAACATTAACACAGTAAGTACAACATTCGTATAATAAGAATACAGAAAAAGAAAAAAGAAAATAAAAAGAGACTATAAAATCAACACCAAAATAATTTAAGAAAAATTTTCAGAACTGAACAATTAAATAGATGCATCAAGTACCAGCTCAATCAATGAACACAGGTCCACACCAAGACCTATTTTGGTGAAATTCTGAAATTCTAAATACAAAGAGGAAGTGGTGTATGTTGCAGAGAAAGGGAGACAAAAGAGGAGCCTTTGTAAATTATTTCCAATTTCAAATCTGTAACTTGAGAAAAGATAAAGACATTTTCAGAACTGCAAAATTGGTTCATACTTCTATCTTTTTCAAAAAGTTATTGAAGATTTTGTTCCAGTAAAGCGACAAAGGAAACCTACAAAGATGTAGAAATGTGATAAAGATAAATGGAAACCCAACACAAGACAGCTTGATGAGATATCTCAGAATGACAGTGGTCTCAGGATGACAGTGATCAGTGTCACATTAGCAGAGTGACAATAGAATCATAGATGCACATGAAGAAGTGTCATCTCTCACACTGATTTTCACACCTGATGATAGAATTTAAGGTGCTTCTCATCCAGACCCTTCTGTGTGCTCAGCTTGCCTGCACCATTTGTGGTGGTGCTCAGCCCTCTACCCCAGGCCCTTGTGCTTGGGACAGTCTTGAGCATTCCTTCCACCCTACAAAGCTGTTTCGCCTTTACATTCCCATTAATTGTTGAAGGTAAGCCAAAGCAAGATTAGAAGTTAAAAATACTGAGCATTTACCTCACTTCTCAACTTCATTCCAAGTGTTCAGTACCTGACCCACACTACTGACCTAGGAGCAGTAAGGCTCCTATTCCCAGACCTCCCCAGACTTTGTCACTACCTCATTGAGGGAACTTACAAATTACCAGAGAGACTGATGTCAGACTTAGACCTGGAATATCCATTCTCCCCAAAGCCTTCATCTTACAGTTATACAGTCATAATTGTGAATTGTACTAAATATTAATAATCTTATACATTTACTTATTTCTTAGTGGTCACTGTTAAAATACAAATATTAAATTTAGTAAAAGAGTGGAATAATAGTGATTCTTACCAATTTCATGTTGAAGATGTTATTGTTAGTGAACTTCATAGGGTTTTCAATGGCTGATTGTTTAGGGATGTCTTTGGGAGTGAATTGCCACACCCTTTTCCTATTTTTGCTGTGCTGGGGATATCGATGTTTCCAAACATAGTTTTAAATTTTCCCTCTATACATTTTTAAACTACAGAAAATGTAAAAAAAACCCTGAGAATGTTCATATACAAAATATGTTTTATGATTTGTGAAGTGGTTTATAAATGTAAAGTCTAGGATTATACATCAGTCTCTCAGATAGATATGTATCTAATCTTTTAATGTTTCCTAATTACTTATATCTTGTTCATTCAAAATGTATACAAAATTTCTTTATATTTGATCAGTTGTAGTAATAGGTGGTTACTGATTTTTGAGGTGATGCTTGAGTATAAACATGTAACTCAAGTAAAATTTACTTCTGTTGAAAAAGCCACTAAATTTTAGTTCTACTTTTCACCTTGCTCCCTTTTAATTGAGACTTTTTTCTACTCTTAATAGATAATCACTGTTAAAAGAGGATACTTTTTAAGAAAAGCAATACTTGGCAAAGCAGGTAACAAATGTGTAAAGCTGTGGGCAGAAGTATTAGATTAGTGAGAAATGTGGTGAATTTGAGAGAATATTCTCTGCCTCTCAAATTCATTTAGTTTTAACACTCCAAAGTCAAACCAAATGAGTCTTCCAGAGATTGGCCCATGAGTCACCATTTTGGAATTTTGTGAAACTTGAACTGATGCCATCTTTAAGTAGCATCCTATGAGAAACATTGGGGAATGCAAATTTTGATGAACATACAAGAAATAGGAAATAGGATTATATCTACTCCTCAATATCCATGAGTACCATTTCTGCCAATTTATCCAACCCTGAATCAAATATATTTGAAAAACAATGTTTTACCATCAGTGATGTGTGCTATGTAGTTATACCTATCATGGTTGCATTTATATTGAACATGCACAGACTTTCTTCTTGTCATTATCCCCTGAATAATACAATATATAATTACTTACTCAGCATTGGCTTTGTATTAGGTATCATAAGTAGCTCAAAGATGATTAAAATGTACAGGAGGATATGCATGTGTTATCGCCAAATACTGTGCTATTTTATAAAATATTTCAACATCTTTAGATTTTTATATCTCTAGGGCTTCTTAAGCCACTTGGACATGGAAGGACTACTGTGCTTTCTGTACCTTGGAGCCAAATATTCCATCATTTCTACCAATTATAGCATATTGCTTTCAAAGGCAGCAAAATTCCCCTGAGACTCTGGTGAGTGATGCTGAGCTAAATTACCTTGCATAGGAAAGGAGCCTAGACCTCCCTCATAGTCACCTCTATATCTCTTATTATAAATAGATTCTTTATTTTACCTTTTATTAGTAACTTTTAGTGCATAATTTAGTGGGTTTCATTATGACATTTCTATACATGCATATCATTGTGCATTCCCATGTTCATCCCCATTATCCTCTCATGACCCACTTCTCCTCCCTCAATTCCTCCACCAATGGTTTCCCCTTCTATTTCCATGTCTTATTTGTGCATATATATGTGTGTATATACCAGTTTCAATCCATTTTAAGATATAATATTTTATTATTGTCTTATGGATATTTACATGTATCCATCTCGCATAGAAGTATCCATAAGAGGACTAAAAATTGTATCTTAAAATGGATTGAAACTTGCTATTTTTATCTCAGGTAGACTGGACTTTAATCTTTAATGTTCACCATTGGTATTGTGCACTGCAAGTAGGATCACAAAATTGCTCAGAAATGTCCTGTGTATTAGCAATAGTTTTTCTGAAATGTTTTAAGACCAATGTGAAGCTATGGTGAATGTTGAAGCTTTTGAAACCATTATTGTCATCTCTTTGTTTAGAATTTCAGTCAAAATTTTAAGATAAGTAAAAATTCATCATTTTCTACTATATTTTCATCAATTGCATTTGCAATATTAAGAAACATTTACAATGCTGGGCATGTTGGTGTAAGCCTATAATCCTAGTGACTCAAGAGGCAGAGGCAGGAGGATCTTGAGTTTGAGGTCAGAGGCAGCCCAGTGGTAGGCAACTTGCAAAGCACATGTAAAGACTTGGGTTCAACTGCCCAGAACTGAAGGAAGAAATAAGAAGAAAAGAAAAAAAAAGAAAAGAAAAGAAAAAGAAAAGAAAAGAAAGAAGGAAGGAAGGAAAGTGTAGGGATATGACCTAGAGAAGCAGCCTGCCTCAAGGCCTATCTGGTCAATTTGGAGGACTAAAACTTGTTTCCAGGGCAAGATGGCCCCTGGTAATCTCTACCCTACATCCTGGGCCTTCTTGGAGTCAAGCTCACCAAGGCGGCTCTGGCATCTAACTACCCTTTGACAACTGATTGGCTGCTAACCAATTACCCAAAGAGTCTCCATTGGTCAGTTAAGAAACATCCCCTGATTTGTTCCACTTTCAATGCCTTATTTGCATCCCCCACCTGATAGGTCGAGCCATAATCACATGACACTATGTGGCAGTCTCTGATTGGTCCAATGAGGGTATATAAGCTGGGTGTGCAGGGCACTCAGAGTCTACAACACAAACTAGGGTCCATGCCATTGACCACAAGGTCTGACCATTGACCCGAGAGTCCATTCCTTTGACCCTCTAGAGCATGGCAGACAAGGGAAAACTGCAATAAAGAGCTGTTGGTAGAAAAGCACTTGGAGCTGTTGGCATTGTCCTTTGAAGCAAGAAGCAAGGAGCAGCTATGGGCATAATTCTCTGAGCCTGCCTTTCTAAAGGATTCTTAGGGTGGCCTTGAGCTTAACTCTCCTTTCCTGGGTGGCACGGCACTCTGTCAACACTCAGCTCAAAACTCCACAGTGGGTCTTTGACCACAGGGTTCAGCTCTTGGCCAGAGCAATGCCCCGTGACCACTGGTAATGCCTCCCATCAAGAAGGAATGAAAGAAAGAAGGAAGGGATGGAAAGTAAAAAGAAAGAAATGAAACATTTCCCAAACTTTTCAGAATACTACCTAAATAGATAATAGTATATAACAGACCATAATTCAATTGTTTTGTTTTTTTATTAGAAATTTTTAATGTACATCATAATGTGATTCATTTTGACATGCTTTTCGTTGTGACAATTTTCATATATGCAATTTGATAAGCATTATTCATATAGGTTACCACTTACCCTCCTCTATGTTTCCCCCCTCCCCCTTCCTATCTAAGTTTCCCATCCAAGTCTTCTCTATCTTTTACTATATAGTATTTTTCTATATGTCCTTGGGTTCCATTTCTGTTTAAGACAGAAACTTTTCCTGTAGTGGTCTTTGTTTCTATCTTGTTAGAACAATTACATGCGATTTTTAGTCCATTTATACTGACCTCATTCTTATCTTCCCTCCCCCCCTTTTAATGTGATCTGACCTTTGAGTAGGATTTTTCCTTCTTGTAATTTTGAGTCAGCTCTCTCATATGAGTGAGAACATAAGGACAGCCTCTTCAACAAATGGTGCTGGGAAACATGGTCATCCACATGCAGAAAAATGAAAGTGGATCTGCATCGCTCAATATACACGAGAGTTAACTCAAAATGGATAAAAGATCTCAACATAAAACCAGAAACTTTAAAACTCATAGAAGGCAAGATAGGCAATACACTCCATCATATAGGCATTGGAAAAGATTTCCTTAATAGGACCCCAATTGCTCAAGAAATTGCAACAAGAATAGATAAATGGGACCACATGAAATTAAGAAGCTTC
>VMDO01039238.1:0-12825 GCA_007922755.1 Pedetes capensis
GAGGGTAAGGGGTAACCTATATGAATAATGCTTATCAAATTGCATATATGAAAATTGTCACAACGAAAAGCATGTCAAAATGAATCACATTATGATGTATATTAAAAATTTCTAATAAAAAAAATAGTAAACCTCAAGTCAGTCAACTTTTATTTAAGTTCATTTTCATTTGAATTTAAGAACCATGTTCCAGGTTTCCCAAGCCATTTGCTTTCTGTTGTTTGGTTATATGAAGCTAGATGATTAGCTCCTGGCATTGTATCTCATCAGATCTTGGAAGTTAAGCAGGGTCGGGTCTAGTTAGTACTCGGATGGGGTGGTCACCCAGTGGTGCTATGAGTCAGATAGGCTTGGGAGAATGACTTGGCAGCCCACTCCACCAAAAAATCAGTCACTGAGAATCCTATAAATGACAGAGAAGCACTGACATAGTGCCAGCATGGCACAGTGTTGGTAGAACTTCATCTGTTGTATTTAGAGTTTTTATGAGTTGGACCTGACTCAATAGCACCTAACAACAACAGCACAACAACAAGGAAATCAGGTACACCTGAGATTCAGAAAAGTTCCATTTGAATAATGGGAGAAATGAACATCTACCTCAACATGTTCAGAGAGTAAATGCTTGTCTGGACCAATGCTAGCATCTGGAAGTCTACTGGCAGTGAATTATTTGTGAGAGACTTTAAAAACAAACTAACCAAACAAGTAAACAAAACCCTAATTTTCCTCATTGCACAAGTAGTTTGGTAGGGGAAGAAAGACCCCCTCTACCTTCCTAGGCTGGATAGTCTAGCGTGTGAAATAAAGTGACAACAGGCAGATTAACAGGAGAAAAGGTAGATACATTTCTTAATTTTTAATATTGCACACATGAAGGTATCAGAGGAAAACAGGGCGAAAGTCAAAATAGTGATGAGATTTGAGAACTTGTGTATCATCTTAGCAGAGGAAGGGGATGGAGTGGTAGGCCACTTAGGGGACAGTGAATAATTTTTAGAGATGATGAATTGGCTTTAAGAACAGTATATGAGAGACACTGTTTATGACGAACATTTTCTGGGTGTGCTATTGACTTTTAGTGTACTTTCTTTTAATGTGTCTATTTTCCCTGGTTGATAAAGCTCCAGGGAAGGGATGATGACAATGGAGTTTCTTTTGGAGGATCTGTCTTTACGAAGATACAAGAAGTTCATAGAAAATTTCTCTCTACAGTTTTCATTTTAAAAGTGCTTTCAGCTCAAAATTATCAATATACTAAAATGGCACATTTTGAGGTAGCATTTCATGAATACAGTCGTATTTTGGGATAGCATATTCTGGTCTCCAATAATAACATTTTAGAGCAATCATAAGATACTAATAAACAAAAAAAGCTCATAATCCCATCACCCTCAGATAAGTGTCTTTATGCATAATTACTGGACCCCATTTTCCCCAAAAGATTAATGTGGACCATACTATTTATTTTATAACTTATTTTTTATTCCCATCCAAATATAGAAATATTCTGTCTTTATATCATTTTAAATATCAGTATAGGACTCTCTTACAAAGATATGCTTTTATTTTACAAATCCCCCAATGCTGGACATCCAATTTAGTTTCATTTGGGGCTTCAAATCCATAAAAAATTAGATTCAGGTTTGGATGTGGTTTCGATTTGTTAAAATTTAGAGGTTTCAAGATTTAATACAGGTTTGGCCTTAAAATTTTGATCCTATGTGTTGATAAATTAATTTTTTCCACTTTTTTCAATTTTTAAATAGGTAATGACTCAAAAAAAAAAATAAAAAAATAAAGGCTGAACCTAAACCCAATTTTTTACTGGGTTCAGATTCAGGTTCAGAAAATGTTCTTTTAAATGTTTGAATTAGAATGGATTCAGGTTTGGGTTAGGTTTAAAGCCCTGCTATCTACACATAGGGTTTAAACCCACACCTGAGCCAAACCCTTCAAATTGTAATATAATTGAAACTGCACCTGAATCTGAACTCAATTTTTCATGGGTTTGAAACCCTGGTTTGAATTAAACTAAGTGTTTCATTGATCTTCTCTGAGAGTAAGTCTTAAAACAAATCCATGATTTATCCTATCCTTAGGGTAAGTTTTAGAATTGCTAGTTTAAAAAACAAAGTTAATTTGAAACTGATAGGAATTAGTAAATTTCAGGCAAGTTCAAGGAAATGGGGCCTAGAAATAAGGAACCACTGAGGCAAGGCAGTCACCAAACAACAAATTAGGTCACCTAAGTTTCCGTCTGAGCCCATGAGCTTTATTCTCCTAAGTTCTAGGTGAGGGCTGTGGTTTAGCTCAGTTGGTATAGTGCTGCTTTGCGCTTACACCACAAAAATGGGAGAAGGATCTGGCAATCCACTCCTGAACCAATCCCAAAAAACAATCAGCCAATGAAAACCCTGTGAATAGCAAAGGAACAATGACATAGTGCCAGGCATGGCACAGTGTCGGTGAGGGTTTTGTTCTGTTGCACATAGGGTTGCTATGAGTCAGACTCGAGGCCAACTAACAAGAAGAAGTCCCAGTCAGGACCTTCTCTCTTCAAATGGAGGCTTTGTCTTTCCTCTCAATAAAATCTTCATTGCTCTCACTTGCGTTTGCTATTTGTGCCTGTATTCCTGGGTCGTTAGACCCAGGGGCCCAGCGCCCAGCACTTGAGGAGAAACTCTGGTCTCAAAACTTTTTATCATCATTTCTAAACTGCTTTCTGGAAAGGCAATATTAAGTAAAATCCCAGCAGTAAAGTCCACATTCTGTCAATACTCTTTCACCACCTTCTATTTTGGAATGAATTCCTGAATTTTCTATATTATTGCTTTGGACTCTGAAGTATATCCTTTTTCTTTTTCAACACTTTCAGTGCTGATTATTATCATTTCATTCTATGTCTAGCAGTTTGATAACAGGAACTCAGCAAAAAGGATTGCAATATTATAGATCCTCTTATTAAATGAAGCATTTAGTCATTGTTTGTTTCTCAGAATAAGTACTCATGTGTAACTGTCCTATTCTGCACAATAGATGCAAATGTATATCTGTTATGGTCCCTGCCCTCAAAAAGCTTACACCCACAGAGGACAGCTAAAAGCAGTAAGCTTCCAAAAGATGAAGTGAGGTGAAAGGGGAGTAAGGAGAAGCTACTTTAAAGATAGTGCAAAATGTACAGGAGAAGGATGTAGCAATCTACTCCCAAAGCAATCTCGGAACAATTAGCTATTGAAAACCCTGTGAGGATTGCGGTAAGATGGACCCAACTTGAAGGCACCAAACAACAGTACAAAATGCATGGTGAGTGAGTTTGTCTGGGCCCACCACAGGCTTGAATGTATTCAGATGAATGCCTTGGGCCACTGCAGCTCCTTCCTGTTACTTGGCACTGCTGAGGGGCCATCTGGCAGTGAGGCTGTCTAAATTTATAATAAATTATTCTGTTCTGCATAAAAAAAAATGGAACCATAATTTTTCATTCCTAATGTTCAGTTATCACTGCCCTTTATGTGAAATGATAACAATGGGCTTTCTCCCAGCCACACACTTGGCCACTGACCTACAATTATGTAGCAGAGCAGACCCACCTCATTTTTGTCAAGTAGGGGCACAATGTTCCTGGCAGGTGTGTGGCTCATCCTAGTCCATTATACTTGTGCATATGCCTTTCTTTTCACAAGATTAAAAATGCATGTGAGGCACATATCATTAATCCCCAATGTCAATTAAGTGAACTGTGTGTTTATGCAGCTGGCGACTCCCGATACGCCCACTTGGAAGGGAGACAAAAGTTCTGAATGTACCTTTTTGTAAATCAGAAAATACAGAGTCCAAATTTTAAAACAAGTTGAAGTGTTTTCAATTCAATAGCTTTGCTAACAAGCTCAGTGACTGCATACATATGGAAAGAAAAAATCTGTTTCAAGCATCCTTTCAGAGCAAGAATCACTATGTGGAATGTAGGAGACATTTGTGAAGTTTCGCAGGATGTGAAACTTAGTGCTCATTATTTATTTATTTCACTTAGGAGTAGCAAAAGCTGAAAATAAACCATTCTGTAGTGTGTCTGTCTAAATGGAGTTGATAGCATCTCTCTGCCCTGGGGGGCCTCCCTCATCCAGCTTCTAGCTCCACCTACTTCCTGCCTGGAAGCCTCCAGGAGGTGATTCCAGCTCCCACATCACTTCCTCTTGCTAAGCAGCTCAGTAGCAACAGTTTATATATCTTAACCCAATCTTCCTATGAGGTCAATACAGGCAGAGGAAAAGTCCCTCTTACAGATGACAGGGGTGAAGAATATACCCCCAAATATGACATTTGGACATACTGAGTATTTTAAACTGAATGAAGTGGAGAAAACCTCAGAATCTAGACGACCTCTCTGGCCTCCCATCTTATCTCCCCTGAAGTGGGCCACTGAAGCTGAAATTCCTTTTATCCTTCTTCCTTTGAAGTAGGCCATAAAATCTAGGGAAATCACTCTATGACCTTCTTTCTCCCTCCTCTTCTTGTAGATCCTCATGTGACAAGTGTTATGCCCTATACCCTGAGGGAAGGAATGTCACCCAGAGACACCAAAGGAACCTAAACGAGCAGGCCTTGCTAAGCACCACCTCCCCACCACGTTTGTTATCATTAGATCATATCCTTCCGCATCCAGTCATACTTCCATACAATTATCCATAAACTACAGTTTTCCATAGGCCTTTGGGTTTTCATTTCTGAAGGTACCTTTATGACAGTAAACTTATGTGAAATCAATTTGCAGTGCTTTTCTTTTGTTAATCTGTATTTTGTTGTAGGAGATTCAACCATGAACTAGGTTATGCACAAGGATAATATACAACTTTTTCTCCCCTATACACATGAGGAAGCTGCAACAACTCAGCCAGCATGTGCATCTTGTCCAAGGTCCCCATCTTTTCTGAAATGTGCTTCAGGCATCCCCAGTGTACAGGTAGGAAACAGGGAAGACGCAGGTTACTCTGCACCATTTTACACAGGAAGAAGTTTCTGTAGGAAGTAGACAGGAAAAGGTGGTAGGGAACTTTCAGCAATAAACTGTACTGTGGGATTGTTACCAGAGGAGAGCATGGATAGGCATGAGTTTGGGAATTTGGCAACATAGCCCTGGTTCTTGAATCTGGCATATCAATGAATTTATACCTGACATAGAAGTTACAGTAGAGAGCACAGATAAAGTTTATTAAACGATTGTAGACCATTGAGGAATAATTACAGAGAAAATTGAGGTACCTCGAGAAGTTTGGGTAAACATGGAAAAGAGCTTGAACAAAAAATGGGTTGCCTGTGTGAATGTGCATAAAGATATTTCTCTTTCCCAGAGAAAGGTAAAGTTAGAGAGAATAGAGTTATACAGGCTGCTAAAGGGAAAAGTACCTTAGAGAAATGATGGCCCGAGAGAAGGAAGAGGCATGCAGGTGGTTGCTAGAGAAAGAAGACTAAAGGGCAAGAAGCAAAGAAGAGGAAGAAAAAAAGAAAGGAAAGGAGAGAAGAGGCACATGTTTCACCTAGTTTTACTCAAACTAGAGCATACCCAGTGTGACATCAGCCCTCGCTGACAAACCATGGGCAGTGTGACATGAGCCTGGTGTCTTTGTTTTGTAAATGGATCAATGGCTTGGATTAGAGTGTGAGGCCCATTAGAAAGTATTCTTCCAATGTTCTCAGAGACAAACTTGGCTTCATCCATCATGGCTGAACAGTAGAAGCCAATTTTAATCCCTCTTTCCTCCATATTATCTGCCAATGCCTATGCTAACCTGCCTATCAGGTTGGAGGCTTCTGCCCTGGTGTCCAGGGGAGGAAGAGAGGCTGCGTGGGTGCCCTCCACCATGCTGTTCCTGAAATTTGATGTAAAAACCAAACTGTAACCTACTCTTGTAACAAGTAGCTGAATCTCAACCAATCACAGGAGGCCAACTGTTCAAACTTGAGTAGAATAAGACAGATGGGAACTATAGCCAGTCAGGCTGTTTCTACCTCACTTCCATTTTCTGAATGTCACTCTCCTTTCTCTGGCTGTAAATAAAGCCTGCCCATACAGTGAGACCAAGCATTATGAACCATTTCTGATGCAGACTCCTATTTGAGCACAAATAAACCAGCGGCAGTCTAAAAAACTAGATTTGTCAAAATTCTGTCTTTTGGCAGCAGATTCTCTACCTTTCTTCTTTTTCATCAACTTGAGCTGCTATGGAGTCCCAGGTCACCCAGGGCCTTACCCAAGGAGGTGTGACCTGGGACACCCTGAGACTAAGTTTACTGAGCTTGTGTAGACTGCTCTATCTGGGGCTGGGGGTGTGTAGGGGAGGAACCGAGATGAGATGAACAAGTTATTGAGTTAATGAACTGAGCCACCTGGAAGTAATGGAGGCCTAGGAGGGGAATTTTCCTGTAGCCCAGGGTTTGGCTCATGCAGTGGGGTAACATTTGGATTTGTGGAGTGAAGTTTGAGTGACCAGTAGGAAGCAGGAGAACAGAATTTGCAAGGATTAGCCCTGGAGTTTTTGACTTGTTAGTCTGTGAAAAAATTGGCAATCACTGTCATCTCTTACATACTTTCCTGTAAGACACGTTTAATCTGTTGTGTCCCCCGACTCTTGCTCCCTAACAGTCTGCTTGACACAGGGAAGCTGATGTAGCCTAAAAACATGCCAATTCCTTCTCAATACTTCCAAAGGCCTCACATTAGGCTTGGAGTAGAATCCAAGTTTTAACCTGAGCTAAAGGCTCTTAGTTACTTGGCTCATATCTTCCATTCCGTTTCTTTCCTACCAACTCCCTGTTTCTCCCTCAGCCACTCTGGCTCCTTGCTGCCTGGAAACATTCCTAGTTTGGGCATTTTCTTTGTCTATTTCCTCTCCCTGCTGCCTATCCTTTGGATGGATTTAGGATTCTATTTGGTTCTCATCTCAGAGGCTATCTCAGGTCACTGTTACCTAAGACAGTACCCACATCCCTCTTTAACCTTTTCCCATCCCTCATCATATATTTCAGAGTTCTTGTCCCTGCCTCACATTCCATTCCAAACTGATCTGGTGTTTATGTGTTAGTTATCATGTGAATATAATATATCCCCAAGACTCACGCTTTAACACTTGGTCCTATCTGGTGGCACTGTTTTGCGATGCTGTGGAACTTTGGGAGGTAGGAGCTCAGACTGAAATTTACACACGTGGCCCACAGTTCTGGCCTACCTCTCTGCTTCTGGTGAGCTGTGATGTGAAGAGCTGTCTACCACGGGCCCTGCCTCCAGCTCCTCAGCCATGCCTTCCCTGTCACTATAGACTGATACCCTCTGAAACTGTGAGCCAGAATAAATCTTCCCTTTCTAAGTTGCCTCTGTCAGGTATTTTGGTCACAGCATGCAAAAATTATCTAATGCACCCACATACTCACTAGAACATAAGCTCCATGAGGGCAAAAGTCTATCTTTCTCAGTCTTTTATTTTCAATGCCCAGGGCATTATACACAAAAGAGAATGAATAACTATATGCTAAATTGATAAAGATATTAATTAACTCAAAGATTATCTCAGAATATAGTAAAAAATTAAGTCTACTGGGAGGTTTTATTCATATGGGTGATCAGTTTGCAGAAGGCTTCAGTTGGTGCATGAGCTGTACTAATGCTAATACTGATTTCACTCTGCCTTAACTAACCAGGTAACTTAGTGAAATTAATTAAACAAATACCTAATAAGAAATTGATTACATTTTTGTCAAGCACTAAAATGGTGACTTATACTGTGCCATAAAATTAAATAATGGCATGTTGACTTGTGTGGAGTCAAAAAGGCTTCCCTAAGGAAGGGCATCTAAGCTGAAACCAGAAGAATAAGAAGGAGTTATCTAAGGTGGGAAGACAAGATGAACATTTCAACAGAAGAGTAGCATATGTAAGAGTTCTGAGGCAGGCTGCAGTTTAACATATTAAAGAAACTGAAAGAAGATCCAGTGTGGCACTGTGAATGCAGAGAATGAGCAAGGAGGTCAGGAAATCAGGCTGGTGAACCCGATAAGAGTTGGCTTGTAGGACTAGCACAAGCTCATTGGAGTTTTAACAGATAGGTGATGTGATCAGATTTGCCTTTTAAAAATATCACTTTGTATGTTATGGAGAATAGCTAGGGACATGGAAAAACTAGAAGCAGGAAGACCAATAAGGAGGCTATTGGAATAATCAAGATAAGATATCATGATAGCTTAGACAAGAGAAGCCACAGCACAAATGGAAAAAAGTAGGTAGAATCTAAAAATGGTTATGAAATAATAAATACTGGACCTGGGAGAGTGAAGAAGAAAGTATGAAGAATGATTCCTATCTAATATGAGTTGAATTGTGTCCCCCATCCCAAAATCATATGGTGAGATTTTAAGCTGCAATACCCCAAAATATGGGCTGGGGATTAGTTCAGTTGGTAGAGTGCTGCTCTGTGCTGAGGTCTTGGTTCAATCTCCAGCACCACAAAATGGGAGAACGACCTGGCAGCCCACTCCTGAAATAATCAGTTATTGAAAACCCTATGAATGACATAGAAGCATTAGCATAGTGTCAAGCATGGCACAGTGTTTCATTCTGTTGTACATAGGTTCCTATGAGTTGGACACAACAGCGCCTGACAACAACAACCAAGAACAACAATAACAGCAACAACAACAATCTGAAAATGTCATCTTATTTGGGATCAGTCATTGCTGATATAATTAGTTCAGTTAAAATGAGATTATACTATAGTAGGGTTGGGACTCTAACATAGTATGATAGGTATAAGTTTGCACATAGACACATCTACACAAGGAGAATGCCAGGTGAAGGTGAAGGTAGAGATGAGAGTGATGCACCTGTACACCAAAGAATGCCAACCACCAGAGGCTAGGATAGCAGCATGCAAAAGATTCTCACAGCCTTCAGGCAGAAGCAACCTGGCTAATACCCTCGTCTTGGATTTTTAACTTCCACCACTGTGAGATAATAAATTGCTGTTACTTTAGCCACCCAGTTTGTGATTGTTATGATTTGATTCTAAAATATCCCTTAAAGGTCATGCATTTGGATGATTGGTCCCCAGCTATTGGTGTTGTCCTGGGAGGCTAAGGAATTTCTGGGGGTAGGACCTAGTTTTGCAGAAATAAATCACTGGGGTGGGGGGAGGCAGGTGTTTGGAGTGTTTATGTGGGTGCCCAGCACCAGTAGCTCTCTCTGCTTCCTGACCACCAAGATGTGATGTTCTCTGTTCCAGGCTCTGCTGCCTGCCACATCACCATGCCTTCCTACCTTTCTAGACTGAAATCCTCTAAACTATGACCCTCAATAAATCTTTCCTCCCATGATTTGGTTCTGTCAGCTATTTTGCCACAGGAAACCACAGTAGAACTTGGTGACAACAGTCCTAGCAAATTAATATACTCTTGGTGTTTCAAACAATGCCTTGCTATAAGTTCAATGCTCAGGAACAGTGAGAGGCATGGAGAATCCCTTTTTTATACCTCCTTCACTCCCAAACTGCTGTCCCTACCAAAGACCTTCAGAAGGTAGACTGAGAGAGAGCTCAAAGACACATTGTAGAGAATAACACATCTCTTTGTCTACCCACCTACACGTTTATCTATACATGTTCATTTAACTACTATTTCTTTGATACCTATATTTCAAATGCTAGCTGAAACTTGAAGTCTTATCCACATAGATTGAAAGGAAGCACTTGTTTGGGAGTGGTCAGGAAAATTATACCCAAACTCTTGGCTTCAGTTGAACAATGAGCAAATCTGGCTGACCTTCAAAAAGCATTCCTAATAGTAAAGGCTGCTATTGTTCAAAGAGCTTCCCAGAGAATGTGGTAATAATCCCATCATTTAAGTCAGAGGAAATTTTGCTGGACAGGACATTCAAAAGCACACTTTGGGGAACAATATTAAATTATTAAGGCAAGTAGGCAGGATTACTTCATTGTTTCCATCTTTATTTTCTATAAAAGCTCCTTGTGGAGACTTTACAACATGGGTGGGCAAATTATAACCACTGCATGATACAGGAATGAGGAGTCAAAATGTCATGATTGCTCTTTCTTGTCCTATTTCCAACTTTTATTTGCAAGCCTTATCCTCTGGACTTCCTTCTCCTTAGCATTTTCAGTTAATACCCTCCATTTTTCAGAATTTTCTATTATTGTCTTTGTGCTTAAATTGCAGGAAGTGTTAATTAAAATACAGGAGCCACAGACAGCCTGGCTCACACAACATTTGGTAGAGCTATAGCAAGTAATCTTTCAGGTGTAAACAAACTGCCAAGAGAATTTGCCCAGAGTCCATGTCTTTGATGGAGTTTTGGTATCACAACACACAGTTAACAGGAAGTTAACAATGAGCTAATACCACATATAGTCTTTTGATATGCCTATATTTTGTTTTAATTACTGAATTTCAGCTTCCTGGCAACTTTTTGTTAGGCAGGTGTGGGCCTTTTCCTCCCCTCCAAGAGAACTGCCAGGGGAAGAATCACCCTCTTCTCTGCAGAGGCCTAGGTGCGCACCACCAGGCTGGAGGCTATGGTGCCTCCCAGAGTACAGATCCATGTGCATGCCCCACAGCAGAGCTTTGAGCTCCCAAGGGCAGGTACTGGGTCCTGGTTACCTTGGTCCTCCTCCTGGTTGCTAGTGCAAATGTGGGGTGTCCCCTCACTTTTGTTTCTGTTAGGCAGGGGCTGTTACAAAATGGCTCCTCCCTATAAGGTGGTGCCTTCTTCTACTCACTACCCCTAGTCCTCAAAAAGCCTGCCAAAACTTTACTTGACTCTTCCAGCCTATCAGAACCCTCCATGCACCTGCTTCCTACCTATCCCGATGTGACATGTCAATCACCCCTACCCCCTCCCACCCAAAGCCCATAAAGCCTTGTCCCTTCCTCCCTCAGCAGCTGGTCTCTCCTTTACTAGAGACACCCCCAGCAGCTTCTCCCAATAAAGGTCTATTGACTTTACCGGTTTTCAGGTCCTTACCTAACACTTGGCTTATCATCAAATAGCCATTGATGCCTGATCAAGCAAAAAGGACGTGCTGTTCAGGAAGTGTGGAGACTGGTACTCATCAGAGGAAAATAGAGGTGAATAGAGCATAAGAATTCAAATGAGGACTGACTTTATTTTTCCCATGTCCATAACAGAGGCATGGGCCTTACACAACACATAGGTCTGAAGTAACTCTTCCAAAAAGGCCACATCCTGGGGTTGTCTAAGTAAATGGCTAGTTCTGCCTAAAATGAAGCCAGGGTTTGGTTTAGGGTCTCAGATTGTATAGCAAATTATGAAGAATAGTTGAGAAAAGAAATCATTTCTCAAATCTCCTTCCTTTCTTTCTTTTGTTTTTATTTTTGTTTTGGGCTTCCAGGAAGCCTTTCCACCATCCACTGACCTTTCCATCAAACCCTAACTCTTTTCCTCTTTACAATCCCAAACCTTTTGGTCAGATGTCAAGCAAAGAAAGTTCTTTCTCTCCTTTCTCTGCCCCAGAACACGGTGATTCATCAAACAAAAGCATGACGGAATCCACAGGAAGCAGTCCTTGGCAAGGACAATGAACAAGAAAGGAGCAAGTTTTGAACAGACAAGGTTTTTTTGTTTGTTTGTTGTCCTATTTTGTCTTAAAGACCCAAGAGGCTGCAGCAAGTCATTTTTAAATAGGATAATGGGGCTGGGAGTAAAGTTCCATGATAGAGCACTGGCCCAGTACATGTAACACCGTAGGTTTGGTCTCCAGCACTGCAAAATAGATGAAAGAAAGGATGAATGAATGAATGAATGAATGATTTTAATAGAATTATAGAAAAAGTTCTATAATTGCTGCTTAGGGATGCAGGTTGCAAGGCATGTCAAAGTTTCATTTGCCTTCTGCAGTCCTCTCTTAACACAGCCAATAGAAGGGAATCTCACATTTGTCTCTGGACTTCCACCAGCTATCAGGGAGGAATAAGGCCAGAGACCCTGGCAGCATTGGGCCAGTGACACTGGAGTAAAAGTACATATTAGCTTCCTATTGTTGATAAATCATCACAAAGTTGTTGTTAGGTGCCGTTGAGTCGAGTCCGACTCATAGCGACCCTATGTACAGCAGATTGAAACACTTGCCGATTCTGTGCCAGGCAAACCATCTTATTTATGTTTAAGCCCATTGTTGCAGACACTGTGTTAATCCATCTGGTGGAGGGTTTTTCTCTTTTGCGTTGACCTGCCATTCTCCCAAACATGATGTCCTTCTCCAGGGATTGTTCTCTCCTGACTACATGTCCGAAATATGTAAGACGCAGTTTGGCCATTTTTGCTTCCAAGGAGCACTCTGGTTGCACTTCTTCTAGGACAGATTTGTTGGTTCTTTGGGCAATCCATGGTATATTCAATAGACGTCTCCAGCACCACAATTCAAAAGCATCAATTCTTTTTCTGTCTCTCTTGTTCAAAGTCCAGCTTTCACAACCATATGATGCCACTGAAAATACCATGGCATGAGTCAGACGCACCTTCATCTTCAATGTGACATCTTTGCTTTTCAATACTCTAAAGAGATCTTTTGCCACAGCTTTTCCTAGAGCAATGCATCTTTTGGTTTCTTGACTGCTGCTTCCACGGGTGTTGATTATAGAGCCAAGCAAAGCAAAATCTTGGACAACCTCAATCTTTTCTCCATTTAATGTGAAGTTGCGTGCTGACCCAGTCGTAAGGATTTTTGTTTTGTTGATGTTTAGTCGTAACCCATATTGAAGGCTATGATCTTTGATCTTCATCAGTAAATGTTTTAAATCCTC
>VMDO01039239.1:0-12825 GCA_007922755.1 Pedetes capensis
CATATATGTTATACTCTCTTTCATTTCATAATGGAGCATTGTATACCTAGAATATACTTCCTCAAATATAACTGCATTATGCCAAATTGAGATACATCCAGCCACTGTAAGGCAGCCAGTCAGCTCATAAGTTTGTTGTTGCTATTAGGCACCATCAAATTGAGTCTAACTCATAGCATTCCTAGGTACATCACAAGGAAACATTCCCCGATTCTGTGGTAGGCACACAATCTTATTTATGTTTAAGGTCATTGTTGCAGACACTGTGTCAATCCATCTAGTTAAGGGTTTTCCTTTTTTTCATTGACCTGACACTTTCCCAAACATGATGTCCTCTGGGGACTGGTCCCTCCTATGTGTCCAAAATATGTAAGACACAGTCTAGCCATTCTTGCTTCCAAGGAGCACTGTGATTGCACTACTTTTGGCAGGCCATAGTATATTCAATATTCATCTCCAGCACCACAATTCAAAAGCATCAATTCTTATTTTGCCTCCCTTGTTCAATGTCCAGCTTTCACAACCATAAGATGCGACTGAAAATACAATGGCATGAGTCAGGCACACTTTTGTCTTCAATGTGACATCTTTACTTTTCAATACTTTAAAGAGGTGTTTTGCCACAGCTTTCCCCAATGCTGATTGTTTTTTGGGAATGGGTTGCTGGGGAAAAATAATCTGCCATTGAAAACCTTATGTATAGCTGAGAAGCACAGACAATGTGTTTCGCCTGTTGTAAGCAGGGTCGCTATGAGTCAGATATTGACTCGATGGCACCTAACAACAACAAACAAATTCCCCAATGCAATGTGCCTTTTGGTTTCTTGACTGCTGCTTCTGTGGGTGTTGATTGTAGCACCAAGTAAATCAAAATCTTGGACCACCTCAATCTTTTCTCCATATATCATGAACATGCATACTGACCCATTTGTAAAGATTTTTGTTTTCTGATGTTGAGTCACAATCCATACTAAAGGCAGTTCTTTGATCTTCATCAGTAAATGTTTCAAATCCTCTTCAGTTTCATCAAGCAGAGTTATGTCACCTGCATAATGTAGGTTGTTAATGAGTCTTCCTCCAATGCTGATGCTGCATTCTTCTTCATAAATTCCAACTTCTTGGATTATTTGCTCAGCATAGAAATTGAAGAGATGTTGTGAAATGATATAGCCCTGATGCACACCTTTCTTGATATTAAACCAAGCAGTGTTTCCTCGTTCTGTTAAAATGACTGCCTCTTGGTCCATGTACAGATTCCTCATGAGTACAATTAGGTCTTGTGGTATTCCCATTCTTCTCAGTGTTATCCATATTGATTATGGTCCATGCAGTCAAGTGCCTTTGCATATTTGATAAAACATAGTTAGACAACATTCTGGTATTCTCTGCTTTTGGCTAATATGTATCTAACATCAGCAGTGATGTCCCTGGTTACCTGTTCTCTTCTGAATCTGGCTTGTTTTCCTGGCAGTTCCCTGTCTATACGCTGCTGCAGTTGCTTTTGAATGTTCTTTAGTAAAATTTTGCTTGCATGTGATAAAAATGATGTGATTCTATAGTTTCCCCATTTGGTTGGATCCTCTTTCTTGGGAATAGGCACAAATATGGATCTCTTCCAGTCAGTTCTCCAGGTAGCTATTTTCCAAATCTCTTGAAATAAACATGCTAGTACTTCCGGTGCTGCATCTGTTTGCTGAAACATCTTTATTGGTATTCCATAAATTCCTGGAGCCTGTGTTTCACCAATTCCTTCAAGGCAGCTTCTACTGCATCCTTGAATACCATTGCTTCCTCATCGCGTGCAACCTTTTGAAACAATTGTAGAAAACAGCCACCAAATTTTGAGTATGATCACAGAAATAATTGGGAAATTTTAAATTAGCAACTACAATACAACCCAAGGGTGCTTCAAAGCATGATTGGTGATTCAGGACAAATTGGACATAGAATAAAATTATATTAGAGATCACCAAATATAAACTGTATTATTACTTAAATTTGATCAAGGGCCAGCATGGTCATATCTCATAAAATTTGTATTTAAAAGTACTACACATTTATATGTGATAGGAAAATCTGGGAGGAGAAAATACACAGACATGATGGAAACTGGTGACCTGGAGATGAACACACTTATTGGAGGAAAGAAATGTCAGAGATGGGAAAACGGGTCTTCTGACAACAAGTGTCAGAAGGTATGTGGATAATGTTGCAATTAGCTACTTGAGATTGTGGCTTACATAGGATTGGCCAAGGCTTTTCCTGAACATTTAAAAGTTTCCTTGCAAAAAGAAAGGAGGGAGTAAGTTTGGGAGGTTGGAAACTCAGGAACACTTGACTGGGTCATTATTTCTGGAAACTTATAGCTCTGTTAAAGGAGGGGTGCTTTATCCCTTCACTATGTATGTGCATGTTGTTGTTTTTTTTTTCGTTAAGTGCCATCAAGTCAGGTCCAAATCATAGTGACCCTATGTACAACAGATGAAACACTACTCAACACTGCTATGCCTGGCATTATTGTCAGTGCTTCTCTGCAATTCATAGGGTTTTCAATGGCTTGATTGCTTTTTGGGAGTGGGCTGCCAGGTCCTTCTCCCAAACATCCAACACTGGGTATTCCTAGGTGGTTTCTTATCCAAGAACTAACCAGGCCCAACTCTGCTTAGTTTCCAAGATCTGACGAGATTGGATGCCAGGGTTGTATGGCATGCCCATTTTAATTAATGCATATGTCTATGTCTACCTGCCTGTTGTTGTTGTTAGGTGCCATCAAGTCTGGTCCTCATAGCGACCTCATAGGGTTTTCAGTGTCTGGTTGTTTCAGGATAACTTTAGGAGTGGAGTGCCATGTCTTTCTCCCATTACATACTGGTATATCTTATCTTTAAAGTAATATAAAAATTTATTCACAATTTATTTAAACTACTTCTAACCTTGATGTCTATGAGCTATAGTTTTCATGTTATTTTAAAAACTATAAGTTTTTACCATAATTAAAAAAAATTATTGGTAATTTCTTTTTTTCGTACTAGGGGGTTCAACCCAGGGCCTTGCTCTTGCATGCTTTGCAAATGCTGTATCATTGAGCTATATACTTGGCCTACTTTTTTAGTTTTTATTTTGAGACAGGGTCTCACTAAATTAGACAGGTGGCCTCTGATTTCCAACTTCTGATCCTCCTGTCTCCCCATCCTGAGTCACTAGGATTACAGGCGTGAGCCACCACAACTGGCTTTATTGGTAATTTTTAACGAACAACTTAACGGGTCTCATTATCACATTTCCATACATGCATTGCTCATGTTCACTTCCTATTTACCCTTTCATGACCCCGTCCTCCATTCCTTCCCTACTCACCAATGGTCTCCCTTCTTCTTGAATGTCTTTTTTGAGCATATTTATCTATATATGTAATACCAATTTTTCCATAAGGGCAACATACATGTTATTTCTTTTCTTTTCTCTCCTTGCCCTTTCTTCTTGTCCCTCCCCCCCTTTTTTAGTCTATTATCTTTCCCTACTTAGAGTCCATCTGTTCGATAATCCATATACTTTAATAATGAATATATGTTTAAGTCTTACATCCACATTTGAAAGAAAACATGCAATGTTTATCTTTCTGGGTATGACTTATTTCATTTAAAATGTTCTCTAGTTCCATGAATTTTCCAGCAAATGCCATGAATTTGTCCTGTTTTATGACTGATTAAAACTCCATGGTGTATATATACCATAATTTCCTTATCCACCCATCTGTTGATGGACACCTAGGTTGATTCCATATCTTGGCTATTGTGAATAATGCTACAATAAACATGGATGAGTATTTATCGGTATGGTATGTGGACTTATATTCCTTCAGATATATACCCAGAAGTGAGATAGCCATGTTATATGGTAGTTCTAGTTTTAGTTTTTTGAAGTACCTCATACGGCTTTCCATTGTGGGTGTAACCATCTCCATTCCCACCAACGGTGTATAAGGTTCCTTTCTCCCCACACCCTTCCCAGTATTCATTGTTTCTTTTGTTGGTGGTAGCCATTCTAACTGGAGTGAGGTATTATCTTAGTGTTCTTTTGATTTGAGTTTCCTTGATGACAAAGGATGTTGAACATTTTTTCATATGATTTTGGCCATTTGTATTTATTATTTTGAGAAGTCTTTGGTAAGTTCTTATGCCCACGTTTTCATTGGATAGATTGTTTTTTATCATAAAAAACCACCAAAACTTAAAAATGGAAACAATATAAAGCACAAAACAAATATGAATTCATCTTCTTGCCTGCAATTTCAGGAAGTAAGTAGACAAACTTTTCATCCTTGAGCCAAATAAAAACTTCATAGTAAAGAAATTAGTTCACCAACAGGTAAAGTACATGTCATGTGGGTCACCAATTAAAAGTTTAGGAAATTATCACCCACATATTCTGTCTTTGAACAGAACTGTGAACACTTTCAAATATATGTTTTAAAAAGAAGGATTTTAACTTTAAATTTACCACTAGTTACTCTAAGTCAAAACCAAACACAAAAAAATGACAATGTTTGGACATTTCAATATTATCAGCGTGTCTTCACCTTGCATTAAAATCTAACAAAAGGAGGACTTCTGGTTTAAGATGGGAAATTAAAGGCAGCCTCTGTGTGATGTGGTAAAACACAAGAGTTAGAATAGTAAGCAATGGACTCTTTTCCAAATAAAGATGTTCTGGAAAAGCACAGAAAACACAAAATGGATTGTGAGATGGTCCAAGATTGCAGAATGTCAGAATAGAGCTAAGCAGTGAGAAGGACTGAGCAGGACACATCTTTACATGTAGTTTCTGATGGGGGGGGTGGGAAATGGATCCCTGACCAAAAAGGTAAGCCAGCCAGCCCTGGCTATCAGACTGGCGGTATTACAAGACAAACTCATAGTCCCTAAAGCCATGGAACTCTCTGGAGATTTGATGAGACAATGACTCTTCCTGAGTTGGAGAAGTGACCCTCTTTGGCACACGCCATCTCTCAGAACGCTGTGACTTGGTGCCATCTTGAGAGGGGACCTATTATAAGAGAATTAGTGACCCTAGGGGGGCCTAGAAACAAAGAATTATCACCAATGGAGATCCTGGGAGTGACCTACCACAACCTCAGCATGCTAAACTGCAACAAGCATTTACAGTGAGGGAGAGATGGGATGGTGACACCATGAGAGGTTTAGGCAGCATGAGGTTTAGGAAAGTTGCTCAGAAGCAAGCACCATTACCCACGGACTGTCAACTCTGAGTCATAGTCAGATAAAAATATTCCATTCTCATCTTACAACCAACTCCAGTTAACAGACTCCAATATTAGAGGCCAGAGAAGGAAACACCTCCAGTATGTTTTTTTTTTCTTTCTTTTTTTTTTTCTTTCTTTCTATTATTTTGGAGATTGAATCCAGGGGTTTGCATGGGGTAAGTGCTATATCACAGTGCAGTACCTCCACATCTTTTATTATTTATTCTTGGAGATAGGATCAAACTGAATTACACAGGCTGCCTCTGGTCTGGGGCTGAAGATCGTCATACCTCAGCTCCCAAAGATCCTGGGATTTCAGGGGAGCAAGTTGGCATACACTTCTTTTTTCTTTCATTTCGCTTTCTCTATTCGTTCCTCTTTTCATTGTTAATGTTCATCTCCTCAATTCTAATTTTTCTAATATAATTTTTATATTTTGTTCTTTTTAGATTTTTAAATATTTTTCTGCCTCTGTACCTCTCTTTTTCAATTTAAACCTTAAAACTCGTAGGCTTGTTACTTTCGATTGCTTTGCTTATGCTTACCTAATTCTGTCTACATATCTTTTTTCTTATTATACAATCACTTTTATTCTTTTGTTTGTTTTCTTCCCTCTTCCTAACTTTAATTTTCTTCCTAGATATCCCTTTAACTTTCTTTTTCTTCACCCTTGAAACATCCTTCTATCTATACTTTCACTGCTCCCCTTTCTTACTTCATGATAATACATGCCTTCATCTGATGAATACATGCCTTCACCCTAAGTATGCTATAAGTTCATAGCTTACTCTGCATTATTATTTCCATTCTTTGTTCTATGGGCTTCGATGGTGCAGTAGTTGGCGTTAAGTCATTTAAGTATATTTCTATATTTGGTTTGGTTGACTATTGTACCTGTTATAGGGGTTTGTCTTCCTTTCTAGGACAGACACTGGGGATTTTAATCTCAAGAGAAAACTGGTAAGACCCTCCAATTAAATGGGAAGTGCTATCCATCTGTGTAGATGCACAAACCACAAATCAGAAACACAAGAAACATGAAAAAGCAAGGGAAAACATCTCCTTCAAAAGACCATGATTCTTTAACCACTGAATCCAAAGATACTGAAATAATAGAAAGCTTAGATAAAGAATTTAAGTGTCTACTTATAAAATGATCAATAACTTCAAAGAAAACACAATCAAGTGAAATAAGTATGGAAATCAATACAAGACCTATGTCAGAAAGTCAGCAATGTTGAAGACATAGTCTGCAAAATGAATGAGAAATTCAGCAAAAAAATTAAGACTTTGGGGAAAAAAAATCAAACAGAAATGTTGGAAATGAAGAACTCAATAAAGTCAATAAAAACACAGTGGGAAGTATGATCGGTGGACTAGATGAAACAGAAGATAGAATATCAGAGATGGAACACAAGGTCAAGGTAATATTACATCCAGATATTAATAAAGAAAAAATGAAAGAATAAGATTATAATTTTCAAGAATTTTGGAACATGAACAAGAGACCAAGCCTAAGAATCCATTGGGTAAAAGAAGGAGCTAAGATAAAAACTAAAAGCATATTAAACTTATTTAGTGAGATTATAGCAAAAAAAAAAAAAATTCCCAAATCTGGGGAAAGAAGTGGATAGCCAGCCACAAGAGGCATTTGGGAAACCAAATAGACATAACCATAAAAGAACCTTTTCATGATAATTAACCTTCATGTAATAATTAAAATGCCAAGAATAGAGAAACAATATTAAAACCTGGAAGAGAAAAAGACCAACTCACTTTCAAAGGAAAAGCCATGCGAATTGCATCTGACCAGTCAGCACAAACCATAATATCTAGGAAAGGATAGAATGATGTATCTCAAGCTCTGAAAGTAATTACCAACCAGGATCATTATACTCAATAAAGTTATCATTTAAAATTATTGGAGAAACAAAAACATTCTAAGACAAGTACACACTAAGGCAATACATGACCACAAAACAACATTGCAGAAGTTAATTAAAGGAATCCTACACACAGAGAAGGGAGAAAGACAATCTCTACCATGAGAGTACAGGAAAGAATAATCTTCATGGGAGGAAGGAACAATTAAAGACAAATAGTAAAGAACCATGTCTAACTAAAAACAAACAGCCAGACGCGGTGGTGCACGCCTGTAATCCCAGCTGGGAGGTGGAGGCAGATGGATTGCAAGTTCGAGACCAGAGACAGTCTGCGTAATTTAGTGAGACCCTGTTTAAAAAAAAAAAAAAAAAAAAAAAAAAAATGGACTGTGGGTGCAGCTCAGTGGTCCAGCACTTGTAAAGCATGCAAGTGCAAAGCCCTGGGTTCAATCCTAAGTACTGTTAAAAACAAAACAAAACAAAACAAAAAACAGCAAACCCTGAATATAAATGAGGGAGAAAGAAAAGACTGAATAGTATATTTCCCAACCAGGAAAACAACCAACACAATTACAAGAATCAGCAAATCCCTCTCAAAAATAACTTTAACACAAATGGTAGTAACTCTCCAACTGAAAGACATAGATCAGCATACAGGGTTTTAAAAAGAGATCAAACATTTTGTTCTCTGAAAGTCACACATCCCATTGGCTCAGACACCCACAGACTGAAAGTGAAAAGATGGAAATTGATATATCAAGGTAGTAGAAGCCAAAAAATCCATCCTTATATCAAACAAAGTAGACTTCAAGTTAAAATTAGCCCAAAGAAGCTGAGTGCAGTGCACACTTGTAATCCAAGGAATTCAGGAGACAGAGAAAGAAGAATTGCAAATTTGAGGCCAGAGGCAGCCTGTGTAACTTAGTGAGATGCTGCCTCAAGGTAAAAAATAAAACAGGGCTTGAGGTGCACCTCAGTGGCTGAGCACTTTCAGAAAATCTGTGTGAAACTCTGGGTTCAGCCCCACAGTAACATACACACACACACACACACACACAAAAATAGTTCAAAGAGATAAAGAACGTCACTGCATATTAATAAAAGGCATAATCCATCAAGATGGTATAGCAATTTTCAATATGCATGCACTAAACATAGGGTACCTAACATCATCAAAAAATGTTACTTTATAAAAAGGATCAAAAAGGTCTAGGTACAATAACAATGGGTGATTTAAAAACTCAACTTTCATCCATAGACAGAACATCCAGACAAAAAAGTCAACAAAGAAACTTCAGAGGTAAACACAATAGATCAAATGTATTTAGTAGACATCTATAGAACATCCCACCCACAACCTAGAAGATACACATTCTTCCTGATAGGCCATGGAACTTTCCCTAAAATAGAGTCACACTTGAGACCATAAATCAAGTCTTAATAAATACAGAAAAATATAAATAATTTTGTGTATATTATCAGTAAATAATGCAATAAAACTAGAAGAAACAGCAAGAAACATTACAGAAACCATACAAATATATGGAGAATGAACAGTACATTCTTAGGTGATCAATGGGTACTTGAAGAAATCAGAGTGGAAACTCAAAAATTCTTAGACTCCAATGAAAATGAAAACACAACCTACCAGAAGTTTGGGATATAGCAAAGGTGGAATGAAGAGGGCAATTTATAGATATGAGTGCCTACATTAAAAAAATCGCTGTGGGATCAAATAAATAAATCAATGATGCACTTTGAACTCTTAGAAAAAGAAGAAATAAAGAAACCCAATACCAGTAGATGGATAGAAATAGTAAATATCACAACAGGAATTAATGAAATGGAGACTAAAGAATAAAATGAATAGATTAAATAAAGAGCTGGTTCTTTTTTGGGCATGAGAGCATGAGGGGGAAATTATCTGTGCAATGTACAATGAAACATATATATGGCAATGTCACAAAGAAGTGCATGTCAGAATGAAACACATTAAGTTGTACATTAAAAATTTCCAATTAAAAAAGAGCTGGCTCTTTGAAAAGATAAACAAGATCAAAAAATTCTTAGCCAAATTAACCAAAGGAAAGAGAAAATACTCAAATTAAGAAAATTACAGATGAAAAAGGTAACATTATGACAGATACAAATGAAATCCAGAAAATCATTAGGGAATACTTTGTGAAAAATTATATTCCAAAAAACTAGAAAACTTGGATGACATGGATAAATTCCTAGGAACATGTGACCTGCCAAAATTAAGTCAAGAGGATATAAACAACTTAAGCAAAATTATGCAGGGCTGGGATTTAGCTCAGTAGTTAGAACACCACTCTGCAGTCTCTGAGGTTCCAGGTTCAATTCCCAGCACTGTAAAAATGGGGGAAGGATGTGGCAATCTACTCCCAAGGCAATCCTGAAATAATCATCCATTGAAAACCCTACGAGGGTCACTTTGAGTTGGACATGACTTTATGGCACTTAACAACAACAAGCAAAACTATAATCAAAGAAGTAATAAAACTTTTTCCAAAAAAGAAAAGCACAGGAGTAGATAGATACACTAGTGAATTCTACATGATCCTTAAAGAATTAACATCAACACTCCTCAAACTATTCCCTAAAATAGAAATGGAAGGAATATTATCACACTCATGCTCTGAAGCCAATATTACCCTGACACCAAAACCAGATAAAGATATGTCAGAAAGGGAAAACTACAGACTAATTTTCCTGATGATCCTAGATGCAAAAATTCTTAATAAAATACTTGCAAATTTACTTCAAAAATACTTAAAAAGATCATATACTATGATCAAACTGGTTTTATTCTAGAGTTACAAGACTGGTTCAACATAAGCAAAACAATAATTGTCATACAGATTATAAATAGACCCAGGAACAGAAATCACATGATCCTATCAAAAGATACAGAAAAGGCCTTTGACAAAGTTCAACATGCTTTTTTTAAAAGCCTTGAAGAAACTAGGAGTTGAAGGAACATACATCAATATAATAAAGGCAAGATATGCAAAATCTTTAGCCAACATCATACTAAATGAGGAAAAACTGAAAGCATTTTCCCTAAAATCAGGAATAAGCAAGGGTATCCACTTTTTCCACTACTATTTAATGTAGCAATTGAACTATTCACCACAACAAGAAGAGAGAATTAAAATGGATCCAAATAGGACAGGAATCAGTCAAATGATTCCTATTTGCAGATGATATGATCCTCTACTTAAAAGACCTTAAACACTCCACCAGAAAACTCTTAGAGTTGATAAATACATTCAGTAAAGTAGGAGGATACAAGTGAACACATATAAATCAGTTGCTTTTCTGTATAGCATAAATGACCAGGTGGAGAAAGAAACCAGAAAAACAATCCTATACACAATAGTGTAAAAACAATAAAATACCTGGGAATAAACCTAACTGAGGTGATGAAAGACTTGTACAATGAAAAATTTTAAAACATAAAGGAAAGAAATTGAAGAAAACAACAGAAGGTGGAAAGATTTTGCATGCTCATGGATTGGAAGAATTAATATTGTAAAAATGGCTATACTACCAAAAGAAATCTACAGATTTAGTGCAATCTCCATCAAAAACCCATTGATATTCTTCACAGAAATAGAGTAAACAATTCTAAAATTCATATGTAAGCACAGAAGACTCTGGATTGCTAAAGCAATCCTGAGTAGAAAGAACAATGCACAATCACAATTCCTGATTTCAAATTATATTACAAAATCATGGTAACCAAAACTGCATGGTACTAGCACAAAAACAAACTTGTAGAGCAATGGAACAGAATTGAGAATCCAGAAATAAATCTATGCAGCTACAGCCACCTGACATTTGATAAAAGTACCAAAAACATAATTTGGAGACAAGACACCCTCTTCAACAAATGATGCTGGGAGAACTAGATATATTCATGTTGAAGACTGGAACTAAATCCTCTCTCATCTTGTACAAAAATCACTTCAAAATGGACAAAAGACCTTAATGCACAACATGAAACTTTGAAAGTGCTAGAGGAAAACCTAGGGAAAACACCTCAACACATAGGCATAGGCAAGTACTTTCTGAATTGTTGTTGTTAGGTGCCATCAAGTCAGTGTTTGACATAGAGTGGCCCTAGGTACAACAGGCCAAATACTGTTGTTAGTGTTTCTCTGCTATTCATAGGGTTTCCAATGGCTGTTTTTTTTGGGGGGAATGGGTTGACTGGTCCTTCTCCCAAGCCTCCTGGCATTCCCAGGAAGTCTTCCATCCAAGTTACTACCCAAGCCCAAGTCTACTTGGCTTCCGAGATCTGATAGGATCTGATGCCACTGTGGAATGGCTACAGGCAATTTCTGAATAGAACCCCAAAAATGCAGGAGACAATAACAAGAGTTGACAATAGGAATTGCATTAAATTCAAAGGTTTTGAACAATAAAGGACACAATTATCAGAATGAAGACACACCGTACAGAATGGGAGAAAATTTTTGTGAGCTATACCTATGACAAGGAGTTAATATTTAGAATATATAAATAGTTCAAAAAATTAATCACCAGAAAAGCACAATATCCTCAAAAAATGGGCAAAAAATTGAACAGAGAAATCTCAAAAGAATAAAGGCAAAAAATAGCCAATAATTATATGAAAAAATGTTCAACATCCTTAGCTATCAGGGGCATGCAAATCAAAACTACATTGAGATACCATCCCATCCCAGTGAGAATGACTAGAATCAATAAAACAAACAAATAATGGCAAGGATGTGAGGAGGAAGGAACCCTAGCACATTGTATGTGGGAAGGCTGGTTGATGCAGCCACTGTGGAAAATAGTTTGGAGGTTCTTCAAAAAACTAAAAATAGAAATACTATATGAGCCAACTGTACCACTCCTGGGTATATATCTGAAGGAATATAACACAATATACCACAGAGATAACTGCACATCCATGTTTATTGTGCCATTATTCACAATAGCCATGATATGAAATCAACCCTAAGTGTCCATCAACACACTTGTTATTAGGTGCCCTCAAGTTGGGTCTGACTCATAGCAACCTTATATATAACAGAATGAAACATTCCCCCACACTGTGCCACGCCCAGTGCTATGGTCAGTGCTTCTGTGCTATTCATAGGGTTTCAATGGCAGATTGTTTTGTGAGTGGACTGCCAGGTCCTTCTCTATAGACTGCAGCACCTGGTATTCCCAGGCAGTCTCCCATCCAAGGACTAACCAGGCTGACAGATGTCAGAGTGATATGACTGCAGATATATAAAGAGACTAGTGGATAAGAAAATTATGATATAGATATAAATATAAATATATATATATATTCCATATATATCATATATATGGCATATATATGTATATATATGTATATGTATGTATGTGTGTGTATATATATATATATATATATATATATATATATATATATATATAAAATGGAGTTTAGCCGTAAAGAAGAACAAAATTATGGCACTTGTGGATATTAGACTTCCTTATATATTCATTATTAACACATACAGGTCATGAAAGCAGAAGTGGCCATGTAGGGAAAGATAATAGACTAAAGAAAAGGGAAAGGGGGCAAGAAGAAAGGGTAATGATAGAAAGTAAAGGAAATATCACATATTTTGCCCTTAAGGCAAAGTCAGGAGATAG
>VMDO01039240.1:0-12826 GCA_007922755.1 Pedetes capensis
TGGTGTTCCCAGGAGGTCTCCCATCCAGGTACTAACCAGGCCCGACCCTGCTTAGCTTCACGAGATCTGACGGGATCGGATGCCACAGGGCTACAGCTGCAGGCATATCATACTTACACAGTGCTTAATTTTAGTCTGCACTGAATTGGGCCTATGCCAGTTGCTCAATCAATGCTTTTTGGCTGAGCACTGACTAGAAGACATTGTAGATGTCATCCTGTGTGACATCCTTGTCAATGGTGAAAAAACAGATTGAGAAAGATGAAGCCACCCGCCCACATTCACACAGCTAATTGGAAACCAAGCCAAAAACTTCTGATTCCGAGGCTGAGGCATTTCTGCATTCTTTAATTTCTTTCCAACCACGCTTATATTCTAGATTTACAACCTGCCTTAACTCACTGACTTCCCTCAAAAACCTTGACACCCCCCAAGTGAAGTTAGAAGTTGGAACCTCTGGATTGAGTTAATACAAAGTGATCACAAGTAGGTTTTTATAACTTCACAAAGTCTCATTTCAAATATGTTACAATTTCTCTTTTCCTTTCTTCCATTTTAAAAAAATCTTACAGTTTTGTCCTCAGAGAAGAAATTGGTAAGAAGGTTGAAGATGTCAGTTTCAGGACCTGACAGCCTTGCTGCTAAAGTCAATTAATTTACACAATGCAAATGCTATGATTGGGGCCTAGGCAGTGTGGAGAGAAGAAAGGCATCTTAAGAAGTGTAAATATTCTTGATCACCTTCACATTTTTTTCTTTTAATTAAAAATCATGTTATAATTATTTCTAGTTTAAACTCAATCTTTTTCACTAAGTTATTGTTGGATTTTCTCTTTTAACTTATTCTTTTTATGGACATCACTGTCAGTCTGATGCTAGACTAATGTGTGTGAAATAGATTTCTGACAATCAAAATACCTAGACCCATCTGGGAGAATATATTTTCTCTATATGTATGTTTCCTTAAAAGTAACACAAAACTTATGTATTTAAAACATACAAAAGGCAGCTTCAAACAACACTGCAAAAGTAGAAAGGGGGAAAATCAATACTCTGTTTATTATTCCCTATTTATAGATAGGTAAAAGTACCCTTTTGATTGCATCTTTTGTCAAAATAAATAAATTAACTTTGTTTTAAAGTCCATTCTTCCATTTTACATGTATGCTCTCAAGCCTTTAAAACTGTATACAAAGGACAAAATAGGAAGTAAAATAATTAACATCAATAAATTGTAATATTATATGCCGCCATTTCCTTCCTTCCTTCCTTCCTTCCTTCCTTCCTGTTGTTCTTTCTTCCTTCCTTCCTTCCTTTCTTTCTTTCTTTCTTTCTTTCTTTCTTTCTTTCTTTCTATCTTTCTTTCTTTTTCTTTTTCTTCTTTCTTTCTTGATTCATTCATTCAAGCTTTTTAAAATCAGTTCACTAACACTGTCTCTGGTGGAGTGGAAAGCAGCTTAAATGAGCACGTTAAATTCAGCACATCCTTGCTATTTGAGAAGTTTCTATTACAAGTACTACTTTTCTTTCATGGTCAAAGGAAAGTGGCTATTCTAATTAGAGGAAAAAGGTATCCAGAGAATATTGTCTGATTCTTAGTTAAATAGGCCTTTACTTCTTTCTGTTTTAACTCAAGTTATCTTCTTAAATAGCAATGTAGATTCAAGGATCTTCATGAAGGGAAGAAGTCACTTCCTTGAACAATTTTAAGTCCCCCTGCACTTCCTCCCTTTTTATCCCACTCTTCTCTTTCCTCCTGTTCTCTTTTTATCAGACGCTGCCTGGAATATCCAAACAATGCACCGGGCAAGGAAAGAAACATGAAGGATCAGCTGATGGTCCTTCTCACCCTTGACATTTCAGCACTGGGAGAAACCTAGAAAAGGAAATCTTCTGAAATCAGTTCCCAGTTAGTAGTTTTCAGTGTGTTTCTGTGGCTGATTTCTGGTAAGGCAAACACCCGAGACATATATGACATTGTGTACTTGGCAGTTTGGTGAAACAGGTAGTTTAAGTACTCACACTTGCTTTTGTCAATACCTACATTGTTAATGCCTGCAGCTGTACCACAGTGGCATAGGATCCTGTCAGATCTCAGAAGCTAAGCAGGGTTGGGCCTGTTTATTACTTGGATGGGAGACCACCTGGGAACACCAGATACTATAGGCTTGGGAGAAGGACCCAGCAACCCATTCCCCCAAAACAATCAGCTGTTGAATACCCTATGAATAGCAGAGAAGTACTGACAGTAGTGTTTCACTTGTTGTATATAGGGTCACTATGAGTTGAACCCCAGCTCGACGGCACCTAACAAGAATAACAACTGCTACTCAATTTGTAAAGTTATAAGTCATTTTGTGGCTTCCCTAAAACCCCTGATACATTGTGGAAGTGGTACCTCTAAAGAAGTCTTAGATGTTTCAAGGTTCTTAAAATTGTGTGTGTGTGTGTGTGTAGCAGGGGGCTGAGAGGTGGCATAGGGGAGAGAGAGGAGAGAAGATTTTCAGTGAGGGGTAAACTCTTGAAAATTAAAAGTGATGATGTGATAATTTCTGAGAAGCTCATGTGCAATTTCCAAAAGTGCTTCCAAGCCAAAACTGTCTCATTCTGAGCAAAGACTACAACTTAACTTTGAAATGATAAACAGGATTAGATAGAAGTTGTGACATGTAACTCAAACAAATTCCAGAATTGGCAGTCATCATTCCCTGAGCAATGAATTAGAAAATCTATCTTTAATGATCATAATGAGCATATGTGCAGATGCACTTTCTTTGGAAGAAAACTGAATATACTGAAATTGTAATTCTCAAAGCAGACATGTGAAGAAGTTGCTTTATTAAATTATTTTTTGCTTTGTAAAAGAGGTTTCTTGAAAATTAAGCCTTTTAAAGGAATGCACATGCTGGAAGCATTTGTTTAGAGACCACTTTTGGTTTGGGGGAAGGGCTGGAGGATTATAAGAGAACCACAGAGCCCAAACCCAACATGTGTAAGAGTCAACCCATTACTTTCCAAGACTAAATCCTTTATCATCCATCCTCAGATCCTCTGCTCATCCCATCCTGTACATTGCCTGTCATGGTTCAGGGTGCTGTCTTCACTCTGTTGCCTAAGCCAGGGTTTTTCTTCACCATCTCCCAGATCCTCTTTTCTCACTTTGCAAAGTAACCACCTAATTCTATTACCTGTTCCTCTTCCTGGTATCTTAAGTCTTAGAATGAGATCTTCTTACTATGTAGCTTTCTTTTAGACATCATTTTTTTTCCTATGGAAGGATTTTTACAGTGAGTCAGACGCTTCAAAATTTTGCTCTTCATTGTTCTATATGTAATCCTTACAACTTTCTTGTGGTACAGGTTATTCAGGTTACAAACCAAGGCAGAAATTAGGGAGTGTGAGAGTTGGAATGTGGGAAGAGGTAATAAGCTAATATTTCCTGAGTCCTCACTATAATTTTGTCTACAGGCATACCAATCTGGTGTCTGATCCCATCAGATCTTGGGAGCTAAGCAGGGTCAGGCCTGGTTAGTACTTGAACGGGAGAGTGCCTGGTAATACTGAGTACTGTAGACTAGGGAGAGGGACCCAGCAGCCTACTCCAGAAACAATCAGCCACTGAAAACCCTATGAATAGCAGAGAAGCGCTGACAATAGTGCTGGGCATGGCACAGTGTCAGGGAGTGTTTCATTCTATTGTACATAGAGTGATTATGAGTTGGACTCGACTTGATGTCATCAAACATAACAACAACAGCTATGATTTTGGTATTCTGCTAGTTGCTTCACATACATTATTTAGTTTAATTCTTATAACCGATTTTGAGATAGGAATGACATCTTTTTTTTTTTTTCTTAACCAAGGAGGAAGAAACTGATGGCTAGGAATTAAGATACCAGCTTGAGGTTGTGCGAACAGTAGATGGATGGTGCATTTGGCCCTGGGAACCAGGCTGGGTTCTCTTCATTGTACCATTCTGTCTTCACTGTATTCTTTGGTGAGGTAATCAATGCTTAAAATTAAAGTCTTCTCATTTCAATTCTGGTTTCCAGCGCCTTTCTACTAATATATCCTTTTAACCAAGTTAACAGATCTGGAAGCAATTAATAGAACATATGTTTCTAATTAGTAATCATTCCATTAATAAATAACTCTATTTCAGTATAAAGCATTTTGAAGAGATTGCTTGCTTTAATTTGTTAGAATGTCTTGTATTTCTTTGTTAAAGAATCTTGCATCTCCAAAAAGAGCCCTGATAGCTCCCACAGAGATTGTAATTCATTATACTTAATGGACTGTCACTAGTTTTTCTGTGGAACTTTTAACTATAGGCGTTAACTACATGGGGCACAGCCAAAGCTGAATTACCCAGATGTTTTCCTTACAAGGTCATGATGCTGAACTCCTGTACAGGAACACTCAGATTTATAACTGTAGGCAAAACCAAGTTTTCAAAAATGGATTGATTCGGCATTTATAATTAGTTTAGGATGTTAAGTTTAGGGTGTTAAGGAGAGCACACTCATAGAAAATTCTTGAGTGTTTAGAGAAACTGGAATTAGGGGAAGATTCTCCTCTCCTGTGAGTGGAAAGAGCCTTGATTTTATGAGTCTGGAAGTCTATACCATCTGGTGCATTAAGTCAGCACACAAAGGTGACTGAGTCCCATAAAAACATTGACTCTTTTTGGTAAATAGAAGGGGTTAAGATGGATTCCAGGGCCATTCAGTTTTCACATTCCGGTATACACCAAGCTTCAAATTTGTTAGGACAATTCTGTTCACCTCATAAAGAGAAAGATAATAATTCACTTCTTTCCATATTCATGAAGATTAATGTCATAACAGTGCTCCATCTTCACATTCGTTCTCTTTATGAATTGCAATCTCAGAACTTGTGCTGTGCTGTCTTTATGGAAAAACAAATGACTTTCATGCATAATGAGACTCATATCTTGCTAATCTGTCTTGTATAAACCAACTCCCTAAGGTATAACAATCATCCTTAACTACACATTTGTTTAGATTTTCTGACATGCAACTGCAGTCATTTAGAAAGAAGCTTATGCTTTTATAATTCTGGAATAAGATACTGATTTGTTGTGATTACTTTTTCAGGAATAATTCCATCTATTTGCAAAAAGCACAGTTGAACTGAATCACTTTAAATAATATAAATAGGCATCATGAATAAGGTAAAAATTCAACTGCCCCTTAAAACATGGCTTATTTTCTAGTAAATTTGTATTTATATGCCAATTAAGACATGAGGCCAAAATTCATTCTTTAACTCCAGAAAAGAGCCAAGGAACTGTTGTAGCTTGGGTGAGCTGCGATACCTGAGCTCCTACAACTCAATGCAACTTCCTTCCCCCCCCATACTTGACCACTGCAGCTCTCTGTGGAGGAGAAAATGAAAGCACTCAAGTCCCAGGCAGCCCTATTGGGGCTGCTTTAAGGGACATTTCCAGAGAATTTTTGTTTCTGAGGCACCAAAGAGGATTAATAACAAAGCATGTCACTGAGGGGTAAACAAAACCCATGGATTTACAGAGCAAACTAAGACTTTATGGAGTTGGACTAAGCAAGAATTAGAAGATTGGACTAAGAAAAAAGTTTGAAGTACAAATTGGCCTTATTAGATTAAAAAAAAAATGATTGATCTTTTAAAATGCTGGGTGACTAAAAAGAAAAGGTTCTCTTTAGGAAGATGAGCCATTAGTAATCCCAGTCCTGTAGGGACAAGGCCAGGTCTCAGACGAGATGTTGGTTGCATCTCCCACTGACAGCCCCTCTGCCCTGTTCCATCAGTCATAACTTCTTTTCACCTGAAACTCTTCCACATCCTTCTTTATTTCCTTATTTTACAGTCTCCTCCTCCATGTTACCCTCCATGAACATCAGTCATATTTCACAGTCTATCAAAGACTTCTGTGTCATTTTGCTTTAAGATTCTGGTTACACACTGGTCGTGCCATTTAAGAGAATCTACTCACCTTAATTGTCTGCTCATGAGTATGAAATGCAGTACACAGTCCAAGGAGAAGATAAAGGTCCCTTGAGACTGAGCTCAAGAAGCCATCTCTGAATTTTTCTGACCTTTCCAGGGAGAAGGACAGTAAGAGCTAACATTTTTTAAGCACATTGTGTCCCAGTCACATAATTTAAGTGCATTAAGTCATTGTATTTAGTCAGACTTCTTTGTAATTTTGATCAAATACTTGGGAGAACAACCTTAGAGAAGAAGGATTTATTTTGACTCATGGTTTTAGAGATTTCAATCCATAGTCCTTGGCTCCATTGAATCTTGGCCCATGGTCAGACAGAACATCATGACAGTGGGAAGGTGTGGAGGAGGAAGCTATTCACCTCATGGTGGACTGGAAGCAGAGTGAAGAAGTAACAGAAGGGTGCAGGACAAGATATGGCCCCAAGGACATGCCCTAAGTGACCTACTTCCTCCACTCAGTCCCCGCCTTCCACTGTTCCCAAACCTCCCCATAGTCTATTCAAATTTTGAATCAATTAATGGATTAAACCATTAATTAGTCCAGAACCTTCATGACCTCATTGTCTCTGATAGTACTCACACAGACACACCTAAAGGTGAGCTTTACTAACCCCCCAAGTGATTCTCAATCCAAACAAGTTGGCAATATTAGCTGTCAGTCATGATATCCTTACCATGGCCTCATGAGAGAAGTGCTGTTATTGTTCAATTGTGTAGAAGCTGAGCTAGAGAGGGGTGAAGACATATGATCAAACTCACACAGCTGGCAAGGGGTGGAGCCTGGCTTTCCAACCATGCTGAGTTAGAACCCTGTCCTCTGCTACTTGGCTGCTAGATCTAATTCTTGGCTTTAACCTTGGATCAACTGACATATTCTTGAAAACTCTTTGCTGTTTTAGTGACCTAGCTTTTGACCAAACTTCTTGGCTCATAGATTCCTTTTACATTTGGATATTTTCAGATTTCTCTCTTGGCTTAGTGATATAGTCTTCTCCATAGTTAAAAGTAAAGGTAATTCATTTTTTCCATCTTTCCTTACTTACCTCCTGATTAGTGCCTGGCCCCAACTGTGTGAGACAGAAAATTTAGCTGGGGTCCAATTATTCTCCTCTTCTAGATCACAATACTGGCAGGGGCATGGTTTCAAAGTTGAGCCAAGTGATTGAAGATAGGAACTCTGCTTCTACAAACTATCTGCCTAGCTGAAGGTGCAAGAGGACAGGAACTATTTCAGTTTTACCTCTATATCCCTGGCACAGCCTGGCACTTGGCACATTCTGAGTGCCCAATAAATATGTATTGAATAAAAACATGAATTAATTACTGAATAGGAGGAGATGGTGGTATTGGGTAGACTATGCAGGGGGTGTCAAAGTAGGACCACTCAGATGTTTAGGCTCTGTCCCTTGTACAGTAGATGCTGGGTCTGCTGGAAACCATAAGATCCACAGTAATCCCTATGGGATGGTAGAGTTGAGGCTCTGGATCTGTTTCCTGCTTGCATTTTATCTGGTTCAGTAACTGCAGAAATATGGTTATGAGTATGTAGATTCAGCAGAGAGCTAGGAAGGACCAATTCAGGAAATTGGTCCAAATTCCCTAGTTTGCTCTGACTGGAGGCAGGAGGCTTAGGCAAGTCATCTATAACTGATTTTGTATCTTCCTTTCAGTTTCTTTCTTGACAAAGCTAATCCTTTGCTTCTGCTTTGTGTAGAAGCCTTGAGTCTTCCAACACACATACACATGCACACACACACACACACACACACACACATGCAACATTACCTGTAGACACACCTGTCCCATTTCTTTCATAACTAAACAAGATTACTGTTGATTAAGGTACTTGGGCCTTTTCCTTAGCCAGTCTTTATCATGTCCTGTTCAAAACTCTCCCTGTTATCAGTTCTTACAGTCTGTGCTCATTCACACTGTTGCCCAGTGATCATGTCTTACTCGACATTTGGATCATCAATACCCTGCATTACACCTGGTATAGAGTTGATTAGGGAGAAGGACCTGGCAATCCACTCCCCAAACAATCTGCCATTGAAAACACTCTGAATAGCAAAGAAGCACTGACAGTAGTGCTGGGCATGGCACAGTGTTGGACAGTGTTCCGTTCTGTTGTACATAGGGTCACTATGAGTCAGAACTGACTCAACAGCACCTAAAATCAACAACAACAACAACAACAACAACAACAACAACGAGCTGACACTTAAGAAATGCTTATTGAATGAATAAACAAATGCATGTGTGATACACAGGACTTGGCATACATTGACAAAGTCCATAGAGGAAGCTCTTGGCATTGCATGGCTCTGACATCAACTTTTTGGATCCAAATATCTACCATCTTCTATATTTTAAATCTAGTCTCCTTTTTACATTTTCTAAACTTAGTTCTCAGGACTTTTTATTCATTTTATTAGTATAGACATATTGTATTTGAGTAAGATAGGTGTTTAAGATTTGACAAGCATTTTGAAAACCTTAACTATAAATTTTTAGATGAATTGGATTTTCCCCTCAAGAAATAAAAAAACTTGATATAAAACGTTGAATGAATAAATAGAATGGGTCAGTTTGATTCTCTCAAAAGTGAAAATGTTACAAAATTTATAATGTTAAAATTATTACACTGCATATTAACTATCACTATACATTTTTCCATTCATTCACCCAGGATAATGGATTTGGATGATGGTGCTGCATGCTTGCATATGAAGCCTATTCTTAAATATGAAAAATAATGCAAGACAGGAAGAGAGGTAATTGAAATGGCTGCCAAATCTGCACATCTAATTTCAATAGTTTCTTTCTGCATCTCCTACCAAGCTTTTTAGTGAGTAGTAGGCAAGGAAAATAGATGGACTTAAGAATTGACCCCTCTCATTCCTGTTCACATTCCCACAGAAGTTCTGGCTTGCAGAGCAACAGCCAAGAACCTGGCAGTAGGAACCACAAAAGGAAGCAGAGAGTCTAGTTAATTCACAAATTTCCCAGGCAGCTCATGGAATAATTGAGAATCAGGTGTAACAGATCTGATTTCCCTCTCAGGCACAAATAATGCTGTGTATCAACTCTGTTTTCTTTCTCAAAACCATTCTTACCCATAAGATTCCTTATCTATTTCTTTAAAAATAATTGAATAAGCAATAAACTCTTATTCCTTTTTGGTCCCAGATACCTTGCACTTCATCCACAGAAATGAAAGTCTCAAGAGCAGTTTAGCAAATGAATAACTAGAGAATATTTTTTATCTCAGTGTGACACCTAGGGTAAGCATATTTATTATTTTTCTGACTTTTTTGCATCTGAGAAATGAAAGAACTAGTTCTGATTCATTGCTTGCAAATGCATTGGAGATTTACTGCTCTATCAAGAAAAAAAATTACATAAAGTAATGAGTATTTGCAGTTGTACCCTCCCCTTGTCTTACATGGAAGATCTTTGGTTCTCTTGGCTCAAGAGTAGGCCAGTTGTGCTCAATGAGAGATGGGGAGGAGAATGGCAGTAGCCCAGATGCGAATGGGCTGGACTACTCTATATTAGAAAAGATGAAGTTGGGTGGCATGGTGCATGCCTGTAATCCCAGCAACATGGAAGATGGAGGGAGGAGAATAGTAAGTAGGAAGCCAGAGGCAGCTTGCATAATTTAGTGAGACCCTGTCTCAAGATAAAAAATAAAAAAGGGCTGGGAGTTCAGCTCAGTGTGGAGAGCTTGAGAGGAGTGGGGAGGACAAAGAGATTCAGGAGCAAAGGCAAGGCAGTGAGGAGACAGAGTGACAGAGATGTGGGGGAGGAAAGAGAGAGAAGGTGGGGGAGAAAGAGAGGGAGAGAGAGAGGGGGAGAGAGAGAATATGAGAATGGATGAATATGAAAATGAATATGATGAATAGGTGCTGGAAGATGCAACTTTGAATCCATCATGGTGCTGAGACTGGACTCCAGGAAGCCCAATTTTGTGCCAGTTACACTGTTAAACACAGAGTGGTCAGCATTCATAAGGGTGACTATTCCCCCTGCCCCCCATACTGAGGGTTGAACCAGCGCCTCACACATGCTAGGTAAGTGCTCTACCACTGAACTGCGCTCCCAGCCCCCCTTTTTTATTTTTTATTTTGAGACAGTTTCTCACTAAATTACACAGGCTGCCTCTGGTCTCAAAGTCATGATCCTCCTGTTTCTGCCTCCTGAGTTGCTGGGATTGTAGGCATGCACCTCAGCACTTGGCTAAGAGTAACTATTCTCATGGTAACTAACACACACACACACACACACACACACACACACACATAATCTTCATGACTGATTTTCACTCATGTCTTTTATGTAGTGGAGTTTTGTATCACCTTTCATTTTCTTGAGACTAGTATGAACAACAAAAATAGATAAATTTTTATAACATACAGTCTCCTTGAGGATGAGATTTAATTTTTATAGACTGGAATTGATGCTTCCTCTCAGAAACTCTTGAGTAAAATTTCTTCCTTAATATATTTATGTATTCACAGATTTCTTTTAATTGACAAATCTTCACTTGGAAAATTAAGTCATGGTCTATACTCAGAATGTCATTATATAATGTTAATAAGTTATAGTTACATAACCAATGTGAGTGTCTTTTTCTTTTCCTTTTTTAAAAACAGATTTCAGCTCTTTTGAATTGATTCCTAATATAAGAAAATATGTTTTTAATCTTAGTTTTAAATCCTTTTCTGTTTTCATTAACTATTTTTGGTGGTGTGCTTTCTCTGACCTGATATTTTCTTACTTTCTGTTGGTTTTTATTCAGTAAGGTAACTTTTATTTACTCTGTAGTACAGAGCTTTGTATAGAGTCAAATTAATATTTGTGGACTGGTTGTTGTTATTAGGTGTCACTGAATTGGTGTCCGACTCATAGCAACCCTACCCTATATATAAGAAATGAAACACACTTGTTGTGCTTCTCTGCTATTCATAGGGTTTTCAATGGCTGATTGTTTTTTGGGAGTGGGTTGCTGGGTCCTTCTCTTGAGCCTACAGAACCTGGTGTTCCCGGGCAGTCTCCCATCCAAGTGCTCACCAGGTGCGATCCTGCTTAGCTTGCAAGACCTGATGGGACCAGATGCCACAGTTGTATGGTACAGGCATTGTGGACTGGGAGAGTTTTCTAATAACTTTTAAGAGACTGTAGATATGAAGAGTTTTTCCATGGGTCAACCTTGTGAGGCTGAACTGTCTGTCAGTCCTAATTATTCACTTAAACACTAATTTAGGTGCTGTGATAAAAGGATTTTGCAGAGTAAAACACTAAATCACTGACTTAAATTAATCAAAAAAAGATTATCCTAGGTGGGTCTGACCTAATCAGAGGATTCCTTCGTAGAAGTCTTCCTGGAGCTCAGAGTCTACAACAGTTGCTGGGGCTTCAATTACTTTTCCCCCACTCTGAACCTTGGGATTCTAGCCTCTTGGCACTTTTCCCTACACACTGATCTGTGGACTAAAAACCTCAGTTGTACCTGTGGGTTTCCAGCCTGCTTGTGATTATTCCTAACCAACTGCATATGAAAAAGAGCTTCAGCCTGAGCCCCTGGGTAGCAGTTTGCTCATTTCTTCTCTTTTGGACTGAGTAAGGGCAACTCGGTTAGAGTTAGAAACAATTCCATCCCATCCAGAGAAAAGTGCTCAGAAGTTGAGGTCTGGTCTTATCTGAGGGTGCTGAACCAGGAGAGTATTCATCACACAGTCTTAGGTGTTGACTGTAGGTGGCAGTCAACATTCTCTTTAGTTCCCTCACATGACCAAGGATACAGAGAACATGATAAGGTGGAATGGAAAGTAAGAAATGTAGCTTTTAATTGGAGAAATTACAAATAGAAACAATATCCTTCAGCTTGTCTGGCATTCTTTCTTTTCTCCCCTCCTTTGTTTTCTCCCTCACTTTCTTTTCTTCCCTCCTCTTTTCTTTCTTTCCATGCAGTAGTTATAGTGAGATAAGTTGTGATAAGATGGGTCAGGAAATACTTCTCTTTGGCAGTTTACCAGAAACTTGGAAGGCCAAACACAATGTGGTCAGGGCAGGTGTTGGGGATTGATGCATGAGGAAAGGAGGCAGGAAGTGGACACTTTGATCTAGCTCTGATCAGAGGCTGCGCTAAAGGCATTTACTTATCTTTATTTCCACTCATTTATGTTTTGGGCAGCTGATGCTAGGAAAGCTTCCTATAAGGAGGCATTCTTGAGAGAATGTCAGACCACAATGGGGCTCAGCTGGAAAGTGGGGAGAGTTTACTGTGATCCAGACCTGGGCCAGAAGGTAAGAGAGAGCCTGAGCGACACAGTTAGCTTCACCCAATTCACCAGGGTGGGAGGCAGGCAGATTCAGGCTCCAGTCCCAGATCACATTTTCCTGGAGTTTCTTGTGATGATCTCTGGGAAAAATATGGAGGTGACCTGTCCATGGTGCTGAAGGAAGTGGTTGGCCATAGTCAGAAAGGCAGATAGATGGTCTTGGATTTAAGGACTCAGGATCTTGCCTGCCTCTTGGTCATATGACTAAAGGAAAGGTATTTTAGTTCTGGTACTTAGTTCTTGTGATAACAAGAAAGTCTCTTCAAAGATACCATATTTTATTTAGTCCTAATCCTATGACATTTACCTTATAGAAGGAAAGAAAACAGGAATAAGAGGAAAAGATTACCTTGACTTCTTTTGTTTATTTAGTTTGGCTTGTAGTAAAAAATAATTCTGGGGAACATTGTGCTATATAGATTTCAGAGAGAGTAAGGGGATTATTAAAATAGTATTCCCTCAATATGGCAGA
>VMDO01039241.1:0-12824 GCA_007922755.1 Pedetes capensis
GGAATTACAGAATGAGTCAAGTTTCTTTAGTTTAAATTTTGAATGGAGAACTAAAGGTTTAAAATTAGCCAGTAGGCAGCCAATATGTGTGTTGTTTTTGCTGGATGACTTTCCTGTTCCCATTATCAGATGGAAAGGAAGGGAGTCCATGTGTCAGGAGTCCCTGAGCCCCTCGATGTTGATGGGTAAACAGAGGGTCATTAGAGGGAGAGAGCATCCTCATTGCCTGAGATATCCAAGGCCCCCAGCGCCAGAAGTCTAGGAGGTGCCTGGCTGGTGCTATGGAAAAGTGGAAATGGCTGACTAAGACCAGTAGGAAATATATGAGAACAAGAAGGTCAGATACTCAAGGGACAACTGCTTACTCACTGATTGATGGGTGAGAGAAATTCTCTATGAAAATCAGATTCTGAATGGGGGATTCTGTAGAGGGAGTCAGTGCTCATACCACAATGTAGAGCCTCACTAACTTCCAGGTTAGTAAGAAGGTCATCCCTTTTGTGTGGTCTGCAATGGTGATTCCTTAAAAACCAGTAAATAAATTTACACCCCAACTCAGCAATGCTAATTAACCTGGATCACTTTGCTATCATAAGTTTGGATGTATCTCTCCTTATTATGGTTAATTCAGAATCAGAAAATTTATTATGCTCTCTTGAGGAAAGAGTGCTGTCTGATTTTGTTAGACTTCTAGAATCTATTACACTCTGGCATTTTTGTTATATCAACATTTCTACATTTTCTTCCACATATTTAAATCATATTCACATTAATATATCTAAGTCATTTCAAAGTTTAATATCTAGATAACTGACGTACATTTATAACATTTCCATATAGTCTTAAGATTTCAGCTAAATATACATAATCAAAATGTAAATATATATCTGAATTTGTCCTTTAAAAAATCCCACATTCTAATATCTTCTTTGGATAAATATTTATTTTGCCATCAAGGAATCTTCGATATGATTTATGGAACTACTGGGCTGACATCTTGTTTCTCAAGCAGAGGAATGCTTTGAAATTCAGTTCCTTTCCCACTTGTTGTTGTTAGGTGCCATCGAGTCGGTATCCGACCCTCATAGGGTTTTCAATGGCTGTTTCTGGATTGCCTTGGGAGTGGATTGCCAGGCCCTTATCCTATTTTTGCAGTGCTGAGAATTGAACTCGGCTTCTCAGAAACTGCAGCGCAGCGCTCTACCAACTGAGCTAAATCCCAGCCCCCTTTCCCACTTATTCTCCTCCAAAAAAGCCTAGAGTAGGTGGGCCTTGCCTTTCCTCTGTAAGTGTAAGAAATGCCACTGGGCCATTTTGAAAGCAAGAAAGATCCAAGTGTTTTTGATACTTCAGTTTCTTTTTTTCCTCCTTTATTGATAAATATTGGTGTGGTACCAAGTAATATGGGATTGCTATGTCCCACAAATATGGGATTTGTTCAATTTTTACATCACTTATGGTTAATCTTTTCTCAACTTACAAAGTGTACCAGACCCTCTAAATAATATGTAGTAAAACCCATGCAATTATGTGTTATATTCCCCAGTTTTTCTCACGTATTTCTAAAGTTGCCTCATTTACATTGACATCCTATCTTCCTTTATCCTTTATATATGTAGAAGCAGAATCTCTTTTCATATGTAGAAGAAAATATCTCTTTTGTTCCACATGAAATGACTTTCACTAATATAAAGCTGCAGATCAGATATCCATTTTTATAATAAACAAAAACATATTTAACAGGTAATTTTTCTCTATCACTTTAGATCAGTTGTGTGTATGACATCCCATAATACACAATCCTAGGGATATGTGGAAATGAAATAGTTTAAAATTTCAACACAGAGAGGTATTCTAATTAATGCTAAATGGTCATATACAGAGAGAGATTTCTTATACCATGCTAAGACTATATACTAACATAGTACAAATTTTCAGTATTGCCCAACAGTATCAGACAGCTGCTCCAAGAGTAACCAAAAAGGGAATGTTAAACGTGTTACCATGGCAGCTTTGAAGAACACGTAACTCACAAATCTAGTCATGCATAATTGTTGACACTGTGGTATTCTGTAGTTCACTGCTTACAGAAGCTGAGGTCAGCTGGATGCTCCTATCTACAGTGGGGATTCTTCCACCAACAGTTTCCTCAGTGTTCCTCTTTGGCCTTAGCAAGATAATGAAGCACTTGGGAGCAAATATACAGCCTAACAGAGCATAGCTGGAGGCCAAGATGGCAAATATTTCCACAGCCACTTTGAACTTGCCTTTGGTGCTCAGGTAAGCAGGGACAAAGGAGATCCAGACAATGAAAAAGACCAGCATCCCGAAAGTGATGCATTTTCCTTCATAATAATTGTCTGGCAACTGGCGAGCCACAAAGGTAGTAAGAAAGCACAGTAAAGCCAGGAAGACATCAACCCCAAACATGAGGCAAAAAAACTCTATAGAACCCTCATTGCACTCCAGAATGACCTTGATATTTTGAGATTCCATATTCTTGTATACGCTTGGAGGTTTCAACAGCAAGTAAGCTGTGCATATGCCAGCTTCAACTAGAACAGAGGTTAACACAATGATTTTGCGAATAATGGGATGCATGGATATAAGTCTGGTTTTGGATATGGAAATTCTGTAGGCAAAAAAGAGCGAAATGGTCTTCCCAAGAATGCAAGATAGGCCAAGAGCAAAGCCCAGTGCCAGAGTGACCTGGCGGGCCATGCAGGACCAGTTGTGTGGCTTGCCAATGAAAAGCATGGATGAGAGCAGCGTGATGGTCAGAGACACCTGGATAAGAAAGCTCAGCTCCCTGTCGTTGGCAATGACCAGGGGAGTGTGCCTGTAGACCACATAGATGACTGTGACTGCCAGGGCCACAAGTGCCCCCAGGATGGAGAGAATGACAAGAGTGAACCCCAGGGCCTCCTCATAAGCCAGGAATTCCACCTCTTTCAGCACACACTTGCTCTTCTGTGCATTGGACCAGTAGTCTGGTTCACATTTGATACACTCCCTTTGACCTATTGAACAGAGAATAGAGAACTGACTGCAAGGAAATCCACCTGCTACTCATTGAAAACACTTTGTACAGAATGTACTAGGGATCAAATGGCCTTGGAGTTTGCAGGTAATATTATAGGTTGAGAATTATTTTCACATTTAGAAATTTAGTCTTCCTTCTTAACATGAGCCTTTCCTGCTTATCCGCTCCAGTAACTTGCTTCTTTCTTTGTCCTCCAACTAGCTACCTAGAAAAGTGGCAGGTATCATTGTAAACCCCAGAATACTCCAGGAATGAGAAAATTGAAGCCACTCAGATTTCACCATCTGGGGGATTCTGCCTGGGATAAGGCTGGGTAAAACATCTGTGTTTTCTGTGTTCCTTTCCACATGGCCCCAGAGAAGAGATTTTTGTCTTCATCTGTTCAACTTTTCCCCTCCCTTTCCTCCAAATGCAGATTTGGGGAATGTACAAGGAAAAGCCTGAGCATAAGAAGGAAAGGAAATAACACCCATGTTGTCTGAGGCTCAGGATATATGTGGCATTTATCTGGATGGAGGCTCTAAGGGAAACTATTGGCATAAAGGAAAGCTATTTGAGATGAATTCATGGTGTATTGTGAAGTGGATCTCTTTAACATACTTTGAAAGATTCAGGTAAGGAATCTTTTCTCACTGCTGACTGCTGGACTGTATATGCTTGGATGTCATTCTGTGCAAGACTGGGTCATATGAGGTCCAGGGGGCTGTTCAGGTTATACTGTGCTTGTTTTCCATGTGAAGGCAAGTTTACATGTTTTTAACATTCCCATTTAAATGAATGCTATTGAGAGCCAATTGATAAAAGACAAGTGGAATTGTGGTATCTTTAACAGGAGGTCGAAATAAAAATGAACCTGCTCCAACATGTATCACAAGACAAAATATTTTGAGTTTAATTAAAAATCTCTTCCAAAAGGACATTTGGGATGAATTCGTTACCAGGCTATAGAGAAAATCCACACAGTGGTGATTACAGTATTCATTTCGTGTTACAAACTTTGAGTACACATGACCTTAATCCCAGAGTCCATAAGGAGGAACTTCTAGATCGTATGGTTCCAAATTAGAGATAGTTCTATAATACATAGAACTCTAAGTCATCTTTTCTATAATTATAAGCAAACAAATATTTAATCTATTTCATAAACAAAGAATTTTTATGAATTCAGCTTTTTATAGTTCATATATATATTTTTTTCTTATTAACTTCAAGGTTAGCATTCTTTTTCCAACAGTAGTACCCTTAGAATTGATACCCAATATCATGTTTTCTTTTCTTACTGCACAGAATATCCAATTGTTTGATGGAATTTAATGATTTCTCTTATATGCTGTTTGCACATTTTTATGATGAAAGCTCCCAAGGACTTCTTTGCCAACATGTTTACTCTAACTGCATTTTAATATCAATGAGGAAATGATGATCTCTACCTGGATTCTCTGACACATATCCATCAGCACATGGGATACAGTCAAAGCAGCATATGGGTTGTCCATGACGAGTCCCCTTCCGGGTCCCTGGACGACACACATCGGTACACACTGAATGAGGACGCTAGCAAAGACAAATATAATAGAGTTAAGAAAGACATTTTTCCTCACTGCTTGTATGGTTGAGAACATTCCGATTTGGATTTCCATGGAAGCTTTGGGATAGTCCGGAAAACCCACAAAAACCTCAGTGAGGATAATACACAATACGGATCACAACATGGGTAGCCAGACCACTTTACCTAAAGACACTCTTGTGGGTGTTTTCTGAACTGCAAAACTGATTCTAAAGCTAGTTCTTTCTAACCCTGGGTATTCAGACCAGTTTTCATGACCATGGGGCTTTTCACATGAGAAAATCTAATAAGTCTGTTCCTCTGACCCTAAGAATCATTTTGAGAACCTGAGAAATATTTCTTCTCTGCAAATCCATCACAAATTAGTCTTAGAGTTAAAGACGTGGCATGAATGGTAGTAGAAAGAAATCTGAAAGATCTTTTCATTGGAAATACTGGAATGAAAAAATTCACAAACAAGTTATAGTTCTAGAACGTTTTCTTGCTAAATGAGTTTCAAATTCTCACTAGTGAACATAGGCCTCCCATAATTTTCTATTTGTTAATCAGTTTACATCATAATTGACTACGGAAATTCCCTGTTTAAAGAGTGAAAAGAGTATGTTTTCCATAAAGCAAAGATTCATTTTGATATGTGAACAACATTTATAATTATTTAGAAATCAAAATTATCATATGTTGAATTGAATTTCAGGGTAAATATTGATTAGATAGAATAGAAAATGTTATAAAGCTCTGATATAGTTTTAGAGTATGCCATGTAAAAGTATGCATACACAATAGACAATTTAAAGACAAATGAAGAAGGTAAATAAATAGCTATAAAATCATATTTTCAGAGTGCATTGAGGAGTAACAATTACAGGAACACATGGCAAGACATTCTCAAATTCTAAGGAACAAAAAAGTGTATTATCACAGAATAAAATGGATTTCTATTTTGAGGAATGCTTCTCGAAAAAGCTCTCCACATACCATTTGTTAAAAATCATCATGAAGCATGAAATGATACATTTCTAAGTATCCCTTTCATTCTCAATCCCTATAATCTAGCTTCCCACCCACTTATGTCACAGGAACTCTTCCTGCCATGTCTCATGAACTTTTCTCTACCCATGTTCTCCCCCATCTCTTTTCAATAGGTACCACTGTTGACCAACCCCTCTTGGAAATGCAAGCTTCCTTATCTTCCATTGTGTCCTTTCATTTAGTTCCTTCTCATCCTTCCACCATACTCATAACTAGGGTCATTTCTTTGACTTTTGTCCTTGATGCTTTTTCTCTTCCTGTGATGCAGGTTATTGATTCCCTTCTATTCAAGTAGCATCTCCAGAAGAATTCCCAAGTCATCTCTAAAACCAACTCTTCTTGCTTGACCTCTATCTAGTTCCATATTCTAAGTTTCCAACCAGTCCTCACTTTGAGATTCTACCACCACCTCAAATTCAACATGTCTGAAACCACCATCAACCTCATTCCTGCTCTCAAATTCCACATTTGTGTTACAACACCAATATTCACATGCATCACCTCCTACCTTACACTGTTTCACTTCCTATAGTCAGGCCGTCTTGTCACCAATCACGAGACGTGGTTTACCATTGTGATGTAAGTCACATCTTCTACTTTCTTCTAATTGTTTCATCAGGATACAGCCAGGTCCACTATGTTTGCAAATTTAGTGTCTTCTACCCATAAGATATGCGGAATCTGACTCCTTTACCACCTCTGCCACATCTATTCTGGTCTACACCTCCTTCATTTTGGTTTGTTATGATTTTATGTTTTCCTAACAGTTTCCCTGGTTCTGCTCCTACCCTCTTCTCCCATTTCTTCAGTCAATTTGAAACATAGAAGACAGAATGATCCTTTAAACACTTCAGTGAGATCATGGCTGTCCTGTCAAGACTCCTCCATGTTTGCCCTCAGCACTCAGTGTAAAGCCAAAGTCCTTCCATAGCCAATAAGATGCCACCTGACTTGACCTTCTCTCACCTTTCCTACCTCCTCTCCTACTCTCCCCTTCAGTCTTTGAAGATACTTTCATCTCTTTACAATTCCTCAAGCATGCCAACCACATTCCTGAGTTAAATTTGGAAGCTGTTTTTTCCTCTGCCTGGAATATTCATCGTCTTGATAATGCAGGAATGCCTTCCCTTTGAACTTGTGCTCCTATGTCACACTAGTGAGGCCTCCTCTGACCACACTAGGTGAAATTGCAATAAACACTCCCTCAGCACTCCCCATCACGTTGCTTATTATGTTTTCCTCTCTTACATTACCAGCATTCAAAATATTAGGTAACCAGAGACAACTGCCTCTCCCTATTCAATGTAGCAGTCTTCACAATAGCAAGGATATATAGCCAATAAAGGTGCCCATCAGCAGAAGAATGAATAAAAAAATTGATACATATACACAATGAAATAAAAAATGAAATAATATCATTTGCATCAAAATGGATGGAACTGGAGAACATCATCTTAAGTAAATGAATTTCAGGGTTAATATTGAGAAATACCACATGTTCTCATTCATATGTCAGAGTTTAATCTTACTTAAACGAAGAAAAAATCCTATGCATAAGTGGATACATCAAAATGCACAGTTATTTTAACAAAGAATGGATAATATAAAGAGTAGAAAGAAGGAGGGCAGGAACTAGCAAAGGGAAGCAAAGATTATGGAAAGTGGGATGGGGAGGAGAATCAATGTGGAGGGATAAAGAAGAGGATAATCTCAATGCAAAATAGGCAACTTTACGAGTACATGGGAAAATAGGGAACATAACAAATATGCGTATGAGCTTTACTACATATTAGTCAAATGGTTCTATAAACCTTGTAAGTTAATAAAAGTGTAACCCAAAATGATGTAGTAATAGTTGCATAATGGAGAAAGCCAATGCTATATTACTCTGTATCCCACCATCATTTACCAATAAAGGGAGAAAAATAAAAAAACAAAATACTGTGTAAGCAGAATGGGAGAAAATTTTTGCATCATATACAGTAGAGAGAAGACTAATTTCTAGAATATACAAAGAACTCAATAAATCAAACAACAGAATAACAAGTAACCCAATAGATAGGTGGGCAATGGATCTGAACAGACAGTTCTTAAAGAAGAAGTACAAATGGCCATTAAACACATTCTTAGCCATGAGAAAACTGCAGATCAAAATAAAACTGAGTTTGTGTCTCACTCCAGTGAGAATGGCCCAGAGTAACAAAACAAATACTAACAAATGCTGGTGAGGATACAAGAGGAACCCTTTTACACTGCTGGTGGGACTGGGAATTAGTTCATCCACTTTGGAAATCAATATAGAGGTACCTTAAGAAAGCTAAGAATAGCACTGCCCTGTGACCTAGTGATACCACTCCTGGGAATATACTCAAAGAAAGATAAATCATTACATCACAGGAAGACCTGCACTTCCATATTTAATGCTCCACTCTTCACAATCACAAAAGTATGGAATCAACTGAGATGCCTATCAATAGAGGAGTGGATTGAAAAATTTTGGTATATATATGTGTACAATGGGCTATTACTCAGTATTCAAGAAAGAAATCATGTCTTTTGCAGCAAAATGGATGGAAATGGAGAACATCATTTTAAGCAAATTAACCCAGACTTAAAAGAGAAATACCATATATTTTCACTGAGATGTGGAGCTAAATCTGTCTTAATGGTAGAAAATCAATTACACCTAAACAAATATGTAAAAGGAACAATCATACCTATCTAAGAATGGAAAATACTAGCACATCAGGAAGAAGGAGGGAGCGGATTAGTAGGGGCAAGTGGAGGTTGGGAGAGGGGAGAGAAAGAGGGGTAATAACATAGAATGGTAAAGCGGGAGAGCGAAAACCAAATTATAGGATGCAACTCTACAAACACAAGGGAAAACGGGGGGAGGAGAAACTTCAATAACAATAAAACCCATGATGGTTTTTCATTGCATATTAATTGGAATTCCTACTTGTTTTTCTTTTCTTCTTTAGTTTATAGTGTTCTATAAATCATGTAATATGATGAATATGGAAACAAAAGTGATTTAATAGTTGCATAATGGGTTTCCCAATGAGTTAGTACTCTACCTCAAAACATTTATAAATATAAAATAAAATAAAATAAAATACTGTATAAGGCCGGGCACAGAGACTCATGTCTATAATACCAGCAAATCCACAGGTGAAGTGAGAAGGATCACAGGTTCAAAGCCAGAGGCAGCCTGTGTAACTTAGTGAGGGAACCTCTCTCAAAATAAAAAATAAAAATAGGGAAACAGGCCATTGATAGAGCACTTTTAAAGTATGTGTAAGGCCTTGGGTTCAGCCCCCACATACCAAAAAATTAATAAGTAAATGCATAAAGAAATAAATTGTTGTTTTACTCCTGCATTTAACTTTTTGTTGCCTATTTACCCCTGTTGAAATGACTCCAGTAGGCAGAGATTTGTCCTATTTTCTACACTGGTGGGTCCCCAGTGCCTATGCACATACATTATTGGGTATAATAAACATTTGCTCAGTGAATTAATTCATTAGATTGTAAGCACTTTATGGGCAGTAAGCTCATTGAATTGCTATTAGTAAATGTTTCTTAAATTTGTATTGAACTACTTATGAAGAAATTTCATTATGCAAATATAATTCTAAATTAAAACTAGGAGATGTTCATGTTGTGAACTGAAACATTGTTAAAGTAGAAAACTACAACAAAATTTTACTATGTTTCTATCATTTTTTAGTGAAACAACCATTCTGTAAATCTTGTACATGCAAGCAGCAACATTTTCCTTTTTTCTATGTAAAGCAGTATATTAAGCACGTACTACATACCTAGTAAGGCTGGAATTAAGCTCAGTTGGTAGAGCACTGCGCTGCAGTCTCTGACATCCCAAGTTCAATTCCCAGCACTGCAAAAATGGGAGAAGGACCTGGCAATCCACTCCAAAAGCAATCCCGAAACAGTCAGCCATTGAAAACCTTATGAGGGTTGCTATGAGTCTGGATATCGACTTGACGGCACCTAACAACAACAGCAACAACAACAACAACAACAACAACATACCTAATACTCCAGGTTACTCCCAAAAAAATAGAGTATTGATAACTCTATGAAGAGAAAAGAAACACTGCCAAGCATAGTGCCAGAAAATGAGCTCTGTGGCTGGAAAGTATTCAAGAAATAACCAGGGAAGAGTTGCTTCATCAAAGTAGAGCTGACCTTAATGATGAGAATGGAGTAAAGCCCCTAGGACCTCCTTTTGCTGATAAGGCATGACATAAAATGAGAAGAAACATAGCATCTGCAACAAAGGGCTCAAACATAAAAAAGATCATGTGTGTGGCAGTGTTCGGTAGTATTTGTTCTGCTGTACTTAGGGTCACTATGAGTCGGACCTGGCTCCAATACACCTGACCTCCACAACATATACCTAGTACAAGGAAGACAAAAGGAAAGTCTCAAGACCCATCTGTTAAGTAGTTCCCCATGCAGGGAGAGAGCTTCAGACTGCAGAAGATGATTTATACTTAAGGCTTATGGTAACGCTCTTCTTTCTGCAATAATAAAAATGTTACAAATCTGTACGATCCTATATGTTGTTGTTGTTGTTAGGTGCCGTCGAGTCGGTATCCGACTCATAGCGACCCTCATAGGGTTTTCAATGGCTGACTGTTTCGGGATTGCATTGGGAGTGGATTGCCAGGCCCTTCTCCCAACGATCCTATATAGTAGCTCCAAACTACATATGATATTGAGCACTTGATGTAGTGAATGTGACTAAAGAATTGAATTATACATTATACTTGACCTTAATGAATTTATATATTCACGCCCTCTGTGGTTAGGATCTACTGGTTTGCACACAGCAGCTCTCAGCCAAAGAAATAAAACATAGCAGAAGGCTCTGGTGCCTAGAGTGTCAGACACTGGTCAGTTAATATTTTTCCTTCTGCCCATAATGCATTCAAACACTGATAATGATGGGTCAAGAAAGGGAGAGAATAGAGCGTGGGATCACGTGTCTGCGTGAGCTTTGGTATGTGTAGGTCGATTCATGTTTATTGCTAATCTTGGAAACCAGAGAGCAGTGGACAGATAAAAAGAGATCTCATGAGGACAGCATAGGAATCCAGAAGTGCTGAGTTCCTTTTCCTTTATTCTTTGATGCTTCCAGAGCACGGTTAGGAACTCTGTGGAGGCTCTCCAACCCCAGGTCCAGTGGGAAGCTGCATAAATAGTAATGAGAGAAGGAATGAACTCCTCCACCCTCTGCCTTCCCATGCCAAAAAAAGAAAAAAAAGAGAAGAAAGAAAGAAAAAAAAAAAGCGTCAGCGCAGTAACTAAGGAATATTCTCTTGCTATCCTGACACAATCCTGGAACAATCAGCCACTGCAAACCCTGTGAGAGTCGTTGTGATGGCCCCTGACAGCACACAGCACACTGTCACCTCTCTGTCTCACATCTCTCAGGTCCTTCAATTTCAGGTCCACATAGAAGATGAACTTACCAGTGCTTTCCCACCACCCTGTCAATTCCCTGTAACTCTAAAAGTAGTTCTCGAAAAATCTACGGTTTTACTTTCCTTAGACTAATATTTCACTAAATGTAGAAAGCTCACTGCTCAGGAGGCAAAGGTAGGAGTACCTCAGACTTGAGTCCAGAGGTAGTCTACCCAACTGAGCCACCCCCTGTCTCAAAATAAATACAAAAGAGGGGCTAGGAGTATGGCTCAGTGGTGGAGACTTGCCTGGGGTGTGCTAGACTCTGGGTTCAGCCCTCTGGTATGAAAAAAAAAAAGACAAAAAGTCAGCTATCTGGGAATGATTAGTAAGTGATGGGGATTCCACGTAACTTTCTCCAGCACTTATTTTGTTTCATTTTGTTTAATTTTCTTTCTTAGTTTTGAGGGTTTGGCTGTGTACCCCAGGGTGGCCTCAAACTCACAATCCATAATCCTCTTTCCTCAGTCTCCCAGGTCTCATGATTAGTCATGTGCAAGCATGCCTGGCTGTCCTCCAACACTTGTCTTGGTGTTATATTTATATGGTAAGCAGAGACAATCAGTTTGAGGCTCACCCATCATTTCCCTGGTTAAATGTTCAGAGCTACAATTACATATATTAACATCGCTCCCATTGCTATATAAAAGGAAGATAGTAAAACTGTAATGATAATAAAAATAATTAATAATGATAAAAAAGTAATAGTAATGAAAAGAAAAGCTTTTATCGATGTGAGAACTTAACCTCCAACCTAGTACATCTAACCTTCATCTGCACTTCTATTCCCTCCTAGGACAATTTTGAAAAGAATTTTGAAGCTTATAAAACTCAACTTTTCCTCATTTAATATCCTGACATAGAATTTTTTGAGTGATACATTAAAGCTTGTTTACCATGTATGTGCATCCAAATATAGATCATCCTAGTAACTAATGTTTCCTTCTTCAAAGTATATTATGAACTTAGAAATCCTCTTTCCCTTTACTGACCCTGTGAATAAATAAAAAGTAAATGAGGAAGAAGAAATGAAGTCCTTCTAGATCACAGCAGCAGGAAGGGGAAATCTTCATGGTTGCCCCAGGATAATGAGAACTGTTGCACTGAGAATCTCTCCACACATCCTCTCAAAAGATCACATAACTTTATAAAAGCAGAAGAGGAAAACCACACAAAGAGTTTGAGAATGGTACAAACTTCAAAGTACATGTAAGTAAAGGAATGAGCACTAAGTTCTGGGAAGACTATTCTGGAATTCTCATCTCTATCCTGGGTTTGTAGAGAATATTTTGAATATAAAAATGAATTATGCAGGAAAAGTGAAAAGGGAGTAGAGAACATGAGGTTGATGGGTAGCAGACCTAATCATTCAAAACAAATGTAGAATGTCCCCTCCTCTATGAAAACAGATCCAAACCACATGGAGACAGCAGAGCTAGAGGGGAACGACTGGAAGGTAGGACTCAGAGTGACCCTTTCAGGAAGACAGTGCTTCAGAGAGACCCAAGGAACGTAAAGAGAGAGGTGTCCTTTTGCAATTGGTAGAAAGAGAAAGAAGTAAAGGGGAGAAAGTAAGGATCCTGCAGAGAGAAGAATAACCCACAAAGTCAAAAGAAATATTATGCTCTCCTTACCACTAAATGTCTTTTCATTAAATAAACTACATTTTATAATACAAGCAGAAGGCAGTCTTGA
>VMDO01039242.1:0-12824 GCA_007922755.1 Pedetes capensis
GTGAGGGAAATATGGAGGCTGAGGTTTGATGACCAAAAATCAGCACAATGAAAACAAATAATGAATAATGAGTATTAGAATTCAAATTACCAGATGTTTAAAAGAGATGGAGTGCCAGTATTCAATTCCATTTTGAACACCACATTACAAAAGAACTATTTTTAAAAATAAAAAAGGATTAAGGGAAAAGAAAAAAAAAATAAAAAGAATATCTAAACTGTTGAGTGACCCCCCGTTTGTTCCTGATAAACTTCAATCACATCTTCTTCCTCCATTCCCAACTGTAAGAGGAGAAAAATATGTTAGTAATAGAATACAAAAGCACTGTGTTTAACTTTGTCTGCAGGCATACCATCCTAGTATCTGATCCTGTCTGATCTTGGAAGCTAAGCAGGGTCAGCCTGGTTAGTCCTTGGATGGGAGACAGCCTGAGAATATCAGGTGCTACAAGCTAGGGAGAAGGACCTGGCAGCCCACTCCCCAAACATCATCCACTGAAAACCCTATATACCGTCGCTATGAGTCGTACCTGACTCGATGGCACCTAACAATTTTTAACTCGGTTGCAATTATGTGGCCACTGTTTTAAAGTATTTATAGTACAAAAAAGTATTTATAGTTAATCAAACTCCTTTAAGATTAAGAATCTTGTTCCTTTTTTTTTTTTTTTTTTTTTGGCAGTACTGAGGGTTGAACCCAGGGCCTCCTGCATGCTTTGCAAGTGCTAGACTACTGAGCTGCACCCCCAGCCCATTTTTTTAGCTTTTTGAGATAGGGTCTCACTAAATTACACAGACTACCTCTGGTCTTTTGATCCTCCTGCCTCTGCCTGGCAGAATCTCGTTTCTTATCTAAAGAACATAAGAGCATCTGGGGGCGTAGCTCAGTGGCAGAGCACTTGCCTAGTATGTGCAAGGGTCTCGGTTCAATACCCCACACCACAGAAAAAAAGAAAAAGAAAAACCATACAGCATAGAGGTACATGTTTCCTTCTGGTTCTATCTATCCAGGTATTCATTTTACTTTCCTGAGTCCATTTTACTTCCCAGTTGGACTACATAAAACTGAAGTGTTTTTAAAAAGTAAGTTAAAGAAGCCTTAAATCTAATGAGACATGTATTTAATAATTTAAATAAGTTTGATAACATTTTCTGAAAAGAATTTTACTTTTATATGTAATTAATGGATAGATTCTCATTTCTTTCAAAAAACTTAATTTTGTTTAAAAATATATATAGTTTTAGTTAGAAAAATATTGCCTAAAGAGTCATTCCTAAGTGGTTTGCTTTATCATCTACAAATGCCTCTGGCAATTTTGGTAGTGATATTATTTTGATAGTGACCACTTTGAACACAGAAAACTCATCAATACATCTATTTTTATTCAATATCTTTGGAAGCTACATTTTTATCCCATTCCTTTCAATATCTGCAGGGGAAAAAAGGCAGTCCTTTAAAATGCCTTTTATATAAGATTAAAAATAATAAAAAAAAATTCCTCATACTTAATGTGCTTTACATGCACTGAAATATTCTGGAATTTTTTTCTTGAAGACATTATTAACTTTTGAACAGATATCGTGCATCTGGGGTCACATATGACCCCACAACACATGCTGCAGTAAGTGTCATAGTACCCTATATCCGGCACCTGCCCGAGGTTCTATTTTGACCCTTCAATATCAGTTAACGGTTAACTATAGCTGCCTTTGAGAAATGAGAATTCTCTGAAGGCATTCAGGGTATATTTCTTTTCCATTTTATATCTTTCGGTAGTTTGGAATTTTATGACTTTTAACTATGAGCATCTTTATTTGAAAAATAAAAGACAGTACATAAGGGGATACAGCATCCCATAGAAACCAGGTGTTGCCCTCCATAAGGATGTTTTTGTTGTTAGGTGCTGTCAAGTTGGGTACAACTCATAACAACCCTTATAGGGTTTTAATGGCTGGCTGTTTCTCGGGATTGCTTCAGGAGTGGATTGCCACGTCCTTCTCCTGTTTTTGCAGTGCTGGAAATCGAAGCCAGGTCCTCAGAGAGTTGGAGCAGCACTCTACCAAATGAGCTAAACCCTAGCCCCTCAGTGAGGATAAGAGACTGCAATTTGGCATGGCTGAGAAGCACTGTAATAGAAAACAAAAACTAGCAGTTTCCACTAATAATGACAATAGGTTACAACGACACATGAAGAGTAGCACTTTAAAGGAAAATCAAAGATTAGTAATCTCCAAAACCTTCTATATTTTACAGATAACATTTTTCTGGAGAATGTGAAATATGAAAATTAAAATATACTAACAGACCTTAAAATAACAGATTTCTGTGAATTTATGATTTTAAAGTGATCAGACTGGCTCTAGTATAAGGCTTTCTTGGTTGTGGTACATATATGAATACCAAAATAACTAAGGATACCATTAAAACTTAATTTTAATTGTACATATAGTGTGACAAGTACTTCAAGCAATAAAATTCCAAACCTTTAAATCAAGAAGACACTGTGTGTCCTCAAGCCATAGAAAATATGAAATTACAAGCTTCAAGAAGTACATTAGTAGAGACGAGCGTATAATAGCACCAGAAGGTTGATTGCTCCTTAAATACCTACTCTTTCCCACTGCCCCAACACGCCTCCGAAAAGCAAATCTCTTAAATATAGTGATTAGAGTGTCAGTAAAATATTCTAAGTGCCTACTATGTGCCAGAGATTATGCCAAATTAGGGCAAGAAAAGTAAATTCAGAACACCTCATTATGCCAAAAAATAAGTGCTCCAGAAAGTGGTAGATACTAAGCAAAGGCAGAATATCTCACTAGAAAGAGGATACTGACAGTTTCAAAGTATGTTGCTATATTACTTGATTACAACAGGATAAACAGTACTAGTACAGTAAAAAAAAAAAAAAAAAAAAGGGGGGGGGGATCAAAATTAACATCACTAATAAAGGGCTTCATTTCAAGTGCTCCAGATATATCCTGAGTAAGACATATAACCATTTATGTCAGAGTCTAGCCAAAAATACACTGCCTGGATCTAATCATGAGGAAAAGGACAAGCCTAAAGTGAGGGACTTTCTAGAAAATATGTTTGTAGTCTTCAAAAATGTCAGTGTCATGAAGGACAAGGGTTAAGGAACTGTTCCAAATTAAAGAGATTTAAAACACCTAAATAAGACATGGGTGGAGATTTAGCTCAGTTGGCAGAGCACCACTCTGCAGTCTGAGGTCCCGAGTTTGATTCCCAGCACCCCAAAAATGGGAGAAGGATGTGGCAATCTGCTCGCAAGGCAATCCCAAAACAATCAGCCACTGAAAACCCTATGAGGGTCATTATGAGTTGGACAAGACTCGACAGCACCTAACAACATCAAAATAAGACATATGATACTGAACTGGATCCTGAGACGGGTAGAAAATTTTAAGATGTAATTGGGGCCAGGCATGGTGGCTCACACCTGTAATCGCAGTGACTCAGGAGGTGGAGTCAGGAGGACCAAGAGTCTGTGGCCAAAGGCAGCCTGTGTAACTTAGCAAGACCCTGACTCAAAATAAAACAAAATGAAAATTGTGCTGGAGGGGCAGCCCAGTGGCAAACCACTAGCAAAGTAAGAATGAGGCCCTGGGTTCAATTCCCAAGTATTCAAGAAAAAAAAAAAAAAAAGAAAAGAAAAGAAAAAAAAGATATAATTGGGACAAATGGCAAAATTAGGTTATTATTTAGATAAAGGTATTCTAAGCCAACCCAGGCATGGTGGCATATGCCTATAATCCCAGCACTCAGGAGACTAACACAGGAAGATTGATGTGAGTTTAAGGCCAGCCTGGTCTACACATTGAGTTCCAGGACAGCCTAGGCTATGCAGCAAGACGCTTGTCTCAAAAAAACAAAACAACAAACACAAATAAATAAATAAAGGTACCCTAATAGTGTTAATGTCTAATAGTGTTAATAATAGTCAATGCCTTGAGAAAGACATCATGTTTGGGAGAGGGGCAGGTCAATGAAAAAAAGGAAAGCCCTCCAACCAGATGGATTGACACAGTGTCTGCAACAATGGGCTTAAATATAAATAAGACCATGTGCCTGGCACAGAATCGAGAAGTGTTTCCATCTACTATACATAGAGTCGCTATGAGCCGGACTCGACTTGACGGCACCTAACAACAATAGTGATAAATTTGTTTAGTTTAACAGTAGTGTGGTTATGTAAAATAACATCCTTTTCCTTAAGGAATACACACTAAATTGCACATAGTGGTGTGCACCTGTAATCCTAACATTCAGGAGGCTAAGGCAAGAAGATCCTGAGTTGGAGGCAAGCATGAGCTACACAGCAAGACCCTGTTGAGGGACAGGGACAGGAACAGGGAGAGGAAGAGATAGAGAGACAGACAGAGAAGGAGGAAAAAGAAAAGAGAAAGGAAAAGAAAAAAAAAGAAAGAGAGACAAGATACACTAAAATATTAAGAAGTAAATGTCCATGGTGTACCTAACCTACTCCCAAATGGTCTGGGGATTGGAGAGGGGAAAAAGTACATAAATGCACGCATATGAATGTAAAGGAGAAAGAGAGATTAAACAACAAAAAGTTAAAACATGAATAAAGTGAGGAATATATGGGAATTCTGTGTACTATTCTTGTAACTCTTCTGTAAGCTGAAATTTTTTTCAAAACAGGAACTTTAAAACTACAGAGAAATATCAAGAAGCACATAGGTACCAAGTTGAAGGGACTCTCACTGACCAGTATCTACAGGATATTCACACAGTTTCAAAGTACTTTCCCAGACTACTAATTAAAGGGAAAATGATAGCTTTACTGTGAATAAATCTGGCAGTTATCACCTTAGCCAAGTGACTGAAGTTAATATTATCCACAATATGACAGACAGACATCATGCACCTTCAGACATAATATACTCAGAAGTACATAGTTTCACTCTGTGATATTCACACCAAAAAGGCAAAACTTAATCTAATTATGAGGAAACACTAGACAAACTCAAAACTGAGGGGCTTTCTAAAATAAGAAAACTTGGCGGGCACAGTGGCACACACCTGTAATCCCAATGACTCCGGAGGCTCAGTAAGGAGGATCATAAGTTCAAGGCCAGAGGCAGCCTGAATACCTAGAGAGATCCTGTCTCAAAATAAAAAAGTGGGCTGTGGGTGCAGCGCAGTGGTAGAGCACTTCCAAAGTGTGTGAGAGGCCCTGGGTTCAAGCCCCTGTACAAAGGAAGGAAGTAATGGAGGGAGGGAGGGAGGGAGGAAGGAAGCACAGACGAACAGGCAAGGGAGGGGAGGGGAGGGGAGGGGTGGAGGTAAGGGGAGGAGAGGGGAGGGGAGGGGAGGGGAGGCAGAGGACTGGCCTATATTCTTTAAAAAAGAAAACATCAGTGTGATTAAAACAGAAAAAGACTGAAGAACTGTTCCAGATTTTTCAGAATCCAACCATTAAGGTCATCATCAATGTGAAAGTGTACCAGAAATCTGCCAAATTTGAGGATCATTCGTTCATCTTCCAAAAGGATGTCATATGTGCCTTATGACAATTTCAGTAATCAATCTACTTCTCCTTTTAGTGGGACTTTTGAAAGCAATTTATGAGAAGTTCAAAGATTCCTTTTCTCTCTAACAAATGATATACTACTTAAATCAGTGAATATTCAAGAAAAGGGCAGCAAAATATTAATGAACCAAACCATTCAAGAGAGAATTTAAAATTTCTTATTTTTCTTCTTTTGGTGCTGCAGGTCATATTCAGGACCTTGTGCATGCTAAGCACAACACACTACCACTGAGCTACAACCCAAGCCTTCTTCCTTCCAATTTTTTTTTAATTTAAAACTTTTGAATGAGAAAGAAATTATACTCACTTCTTTTGGAGTATGATTATCAGCAATTCTCTGACCTTCAAAGAGAAACCTGAGTGAATTCATTGGGACTCCCTAAAATAAATAAATAAATAAATAAGAAATTTGATGCACAAAAAGGAGGCATGAAAGCCTTAACTGGCTACATAGAACATAAAACTAGATAGTTAATTCCATCATAATTACCATATATTTAGTACAATTTTTATGGTTTGTTTTGGTTTCGGTTTTTATATATTTTATTTTGCGATACTGGGGGAGCGGAATCCAAGGCCTTGTACTTGTATGATTTGCAATCAGTGTACCACTGAGCTGCATCCCCAGCCCCTTTTTTCACTTTTTATTTTGAAACAGGGTCTCACTATAGTACACAGACTGCCTCTGGTCTCGACTTGCAATCCTCCTGTCTCTGCCTCCTGAGTCGCTGGGATTATAGGTATGAACCACCACACTCTGTCTTGGCTGTGGTTTTTTGAGACAAGGTCTCACTATATAACCCTGGTCAGCCTGGAACTTGATAGGTAGACCAGGCTGGCCTCAAACTTGTAGCAATCCTCACGCCTTTGCCACCCCAGTGCTGGGATTACAGGTGTGCGCCACCATGCCTGGCTAGTATAAGTATTTGTCAGGCCATCCCCATACCAAGTAATCTACATACAAAATCAGAAATGTTCTTTGCATCAACCCCAGAAGGTATTATCACCTCATGTTCATTTTACAACTAGGGAGTATAAGGCTTGGAGAAAGTGCACAAGCTAAGAATTTTAGCTCAAAACTGTTGACAAACCTGGGCTCTTGACCACCTCAGTTCATTCTCCCCTTAAACCTGAGCTAGTATAAAAGATAAAATCAGAAATTGGATGAGCACTTTCATTAGCTTCCAACTATAAAGTAAAATTGTTTTTAAATAGATTACATCAGAAAAATTTGGTAAAGCGCAGGTTAGCAAGATAAGGTACAGTAAACCTATAATGGCAAAGATAGCACCATAAATAAGCACAAAAGATATTTATATTTTTCTAATCACTTATGCAACAGTGATAGCTAAAAGGAGAGATGACTCATTTAAAGGGAAATAACTTCATTAATAAATACAAATCAAGACTCATCTGTTTAACTGGGCATGGTGGCACATGCTTGTAATCCCAGCATTCCAAAGGCTGAGGCAGGATTTCAAGTCTGAAGCCAGCCTGTGCTACACAGCAAGACCCTTTCTTTAAAAAAAAAAAAAAAAAAGTCCAAAAGTATCATGAAAGTTTGACCCAATACCTAATTAGCATTTTCACTGTGGGTGTTTAAACATTGTCCCAAAAAATGCAAAGAAATTAAAGCTATTTTTCAATAGGTACTATTACATTAAACATGTAAGTCCATGAAAACTTGCCCTTCATTTAAATTCTTTCCAAGGTTTTATTAAATAACAAACTGTTTGACAAAGGCCAGTCTGATTTACAGATTTTTTTTTTTTCCAGTACTAGGGGTTGAACCCAGGGTCTTGTGCATACTTTGCAAGAGCTCTACCACAAAGCCATACCCCAGCTCCTTTTTTATTTGTCTTGAAACAAGATGAAGCTATGCAAGCTGCCTCTGGCCTCCAACTTGCAATCTTTCTGTCTCCACCTCCCCAGTCACTGGCATTACAGGCATATGCCACCATTCCTGGCTCAAAAATATATTTTTTATTAAGAATGATAACAATGAGTAAAATTTATTGACCATTTTTAAGGCACCATGTGAAGTGTTTTATATAGACTATTATTGAATATACCATGGACTGCCAAAAGAACCAACAAATCTGTCCTAGAAGTACAACCAGAGTGCTCCTTTGAAGCAAGAATGGCCAAACTGCATCTTACATATTTCGGACATGTAGTCAGGAGAGATCAATCCCTGGAGAAGGACATCATGTTTGGAAGAGTGGCAGGTCAACGCAAAAGAGGAAAACCCTCCACCAGATGGATTGACACAGTGTCTGCAACAATGGGCTTAAACATAAATAAGATCGTTTGCCTGGCACAAAATCGGCAAGTGTTTTGATCTGCTGTACATAGGGTCGCTATGAGTCGGAGAGGGCACCTAACAACAACAACAATTTTATCTTCATGAAGTAAGCACTAGAAAATTCTCATCTTACTAATGGGGAAAAAAACAGAGATAAAATAACTTTCCCAAGGTCACACAGCCAGGCAGTGGTGGATCCCAAATTTGAAAGAGGTAGGTTAAAGAAATGTGGTTTTTTGCTTTGTTTTGGGTGCTTGTAGGTTGAAGCCAGGGCCTCACACATACTTGGTAAGTGCTCTACCACTGGGATGCATTCCTCTTCCTACATAACCCAGGTCACTGGGATTAAATGTGTGCACCACTGCACCCAGTGATTTTTTTTTTTTAAGGGTCTCACTACGTAGCCCTGGCTGGCCTGGAATTTTTATGTAGACTACACTGACCTCAAACTTGTATCAATCTTCTTGCTCTAGCTCTCGAGTGCTGGGATTATAGTCATGCACCACCACACCTGGCAAGGAATTAGATACACACCTAGTAATTTAGTTTATGAAAGCCAGAATCTGTGAGGATTTAGTATTAATAAGCTAACTAGATTTCTAATATAGACATTTTTTAAAGAGAAAATTCTTTGTTGAAAATATGAACTGCAATTAGCAGCAATCTGTAGTACCATGTGTAAAGACAATATATTAATAATATTAGAATTTAAATTTAACGTATGGCTAAATACTCAAAGAACAGGGAAATTTCATAGTAATCACCAAAATTACTTGCCTTTTTTGCTATATACACTTACACATCATCAAGATAGAAACATCCTATGGGGACCAAAATGGCAGAGTGGCTTGAGAAGCTTTGAGGAAAAACAGCTGAGTGAATGCACCTTGCTGCTGTTGGATAAAAGTGTCTATCCCACACTGCCCTGGAGCATAAAACCATGTGGTTCCTGTCTTTTCCCCTGAAGTCAATTAGCAGAGCAGTCCTTGCTTTGTACTATCTCCCCGACCTTTGGTGCAGACTCAGCTTAAGTTCCAGAGGCAGGACACACTGACACAGATACTTAAAATACCCCTCCCTATCCCACAAGACATTGGTTGATTTTTTTTTTTTTTTTTTTTAATTTTTGTGGTACTGGGGGTTGAACCCAGGGCCTCATGCTTGCATGCTCTGTAAGTGCTGGACCACTGAGCTGCCCATTTTTTTTCTTTTTGAGACAGGATCTCGCTAAATTACACAGACTACCTCTGGACTCCAACTTGCGATCCTCCTGCCCCTGCCTCCCAAGCCACTGGGATTACAGGAGTCTGCCACAGAGCTGGCTAAGACCTTGGTTGATTTTTAAAGTTTACTTAACCACAGCCTTCCCTTGACTCATAAAAATGCTAAGAAAAGTGACTAATAAAAACAGCTTGAGACACTGGCTCAGAGCAGTAGTATTCCCGAAAGACACTGGGCCCCCTCAGTCTTTCTGACACTAACTCTTAATGTCTGAGTGGATAATTCTTCATCTCTCGACCGGTGCTGTTGGCTAGACACAGCAACATTTATTTCAGATATCTTTATAACTTACTTTTCAAAATATTTCCATATCTTATTAACTCAAACTGTGAAATGGGCCACAAAAGGAAAAAGGCAATTAAACAGTGTATAATAAAGCCAGATATGGTGGTACAAATCTGTAATCCCAGCACTCACGAGGCTGAGGCAGGAGGATCACAAGTTCTAGTCAAGCTTGGGCTACACGGAAGACTCTGTTGCAAAAAAGTAAAATAAAGTAAAATAAAAACAGTGTATAATAAATGATAAAATTAAAGTGAACTCCTTGAGTTCCTAATAGTGAAAATGAGAAACAGGATCAGCTTTGACAACTTTCAATAAAAGAAAGATTAATGGCCTTATTAATAAAAACATTGTATTTGACACCATAATATACAAACCTGTCTTTGACAATATGATTCTTTGAGTTTCTTGAGATGTGTTGTCATTTTCACTTTGAAGTGAATTTCACTGCTATCCTAAGGAGATAAAAGAAAAAGAATTATTTCTTTTTGTACAAACTACTTTGCTTGAATCAAATTATTACACATATCATATAATTAATATAAACAGAAACATAAACCTTGTCTCCTGTGTTTTTCCACCAAAATATTCCTTTTAGCCTTCCTAACAGGTTTCCTTAAAACATTCTAATCCACTCCTGAAACAATCAGCCATTGAAAACTCTATGAATAGCAGATAAGCACTGACATAGTGCTGGGGATGGCACAGTGTCAGGGAGTGTTTCTTTCATCCTGTTGTACACAGGGTCTCTATGAGTTGGACCCAACTTGACAGCACCTAACAACAACAACAATATAAAAAATAGGCAAAAGATCTGTGTAGTTATTTTTCCAAAGAAAATACACAAATGCATTCAAGAGGCAGGGGCAGGAGGACTGAAAAGTCTGAGCCCAGTGACAACTACATAAGAGAATTCTAGACCAGCCTGAACTACAAGACTGTCTCAAAAAAAAAAGAAGCCAATGTTTATGAAGTACATAAAAAGATGCTCAACATCATGACTGTCAGGGAAATACAAATTAAAACCACAATAAGATATCATTTAACACCCACTTCAATGATTATACCCAAAAAACAGATAACCCACCAGAATATGGAGAAATTGAAAACACTGCCAATAGGAATGTAAAGTGGTGCAGGTTATGTTGAAAAGTTTGGCAGTTTCTCAAAACTTCAGAGTTACTATAGTAGACATAGCAATTCCACTTCTAGCTATATATCCACAGGAGCTAAAAACGTATGTTTACACAAAAACATACAGGACTGTCCATAACAACATTATTCATAATGGCAAATAGAAGGAAACAAATCAAACATCCATCAACTTATAAAAGAATAGCAAAATACATTCTACTTATTATGTTGTTTTTGTTGTTGTTAGGTGCAATCAAGTCAGGTCTGACTCATAGCGACCCTTGTAGGGTTTTCAATGGCTGATTGTTTAAGGATTGCTTCAGGAGTGGACTGCTACATCCTTCTCCCATTTTTGCAGTGCGGGAGATTGAACCTGGGTCCTCAGAGAGTACAGAGCGGCACTCTACCAAAAAAGCTAAACCCCAGCTCTCTACACACTATAATGGAATATTTTTCAGCCACAAAAAGGAATACTAGTTAGTACTAAAAGTACTAATACATGTTACAATATGGAAGAACTTTGACAAACATGCTAAGACAAAGCAGGCAGATATAAAAGATCACATATTCCATCTATATGAAATGGTCAGAATAGGCAAATCCAGAAAGACAGAAAGTAGAACAGTAGATGCCAAGAGAGGAAGGATGAGAAATGACTACAAATAGGTATAAGCTCTTTCTGGGGTGAAGAAAATGTCCTGGAATCAAGTCATTGGTAACAGATGAATAGCTATTTGAACTTACTAAAAACACTGAAATATATCCTTTTGTGTGTGTGTGTGTGTGTGTGTGTGTGTGTGTGTGTGTGTGGTTCTTGGGGGTTGAATTCAGGGTCTCACACACACCTTGCAAGTGCTCTACCAATGGCCTGCACACTCAGCCTATTTTTTATTTTTTATTTTGAGACAGGGTCTTGTGAAGTTGCACAGGCTTCCTCTGGCCTCAAACTCGCAATCCCTTTGCCTCAACCTCCCAAGTCACTGAGATTACAGGTATGAACTACCACGCCCTGCTGAATTATATACTTTAAAATGGCACATTTTACACTGTGAAATATACATGATTTATATAGAATTATATAACTGTGAATATACACAATTTATATAATTACATGTTGTTATATAACATTTTATAACAATATATAACACATTACATATAACACTATAACAACATAATATAATAATATTTCTCTGTGTGTGTGTGTGTACATATATACGTATTTTGAGACAAAGTCTTGCTACGTAGGGTGAGGGAAAGGACTACCCTGCCTTTGATTTAACAGTGGCCCTAGACTTATCACTTAATAGTATTCACTGTATTTGCCTCTGAAGCATGCCAACCAATAATAAAATTCTATGTGGAAAAATTAAGGTAAATATGCCTACCAAAATTTAAAAACAGTGTCAGGCCAGGCACAGCGGCACATGTCTGTAATCCCAGCACTTGGGAGGCTGAGGCAGAGAGATCACTGCAATTTCAAGGCCAGCCTGATCTACACAGTGAATGCCAAGCAAACCAGGACTATGTAGCAAAACCCTGTCTCAAAAAAAAATAAATAAATAAAAAATAAAAATAAATAAATAGTATCAGCCTCTTCTACATCCAACAGATACATGTATAGTAAATGAAAAGGTAATTTTTAAATAACTTGCCTTACCTAATAATTTTTCCTTGTTTGTTCACACACTGAAGAGTCAAAAGAAAAATGAAACTCACCTGTCCAATGACTTTGAGTTTAATGTATTCTCCTTCCTTCTTATCCCCTAAGTCCTCAGTTGAAGGTTTTGCCTCCTGAAAGAAATTTCAAGATAAAACCCATAAATGCTATTGCTTATAAGCACCCATTACTTTCCTTCAGGGAACAGAATCTGCACCTGAGAGTACAAGGAGCATTTACTTCTCTACCACTCAAGCAAAAAAGGTGCCAAGTCACCTACTCTCCCAAATCTCAGTCCACTAGAACCCAAGAAAGGGTCTCTTTTATCATCCTATCCCACAGTAATGGTATAAAGCTTTACCATGCATCAAAATCATCTGAAGGGCTTGTTAAACTGCTGGGCCCCACAATTTGTTCCTAACAAGCTACCACAGGACACTGAAGCTGCTGGCCAGACAACTTGGAAACCACTGTCAACTCCCCTTACCCACAGAGAGTTCATCCTCCATGAATTCTTAGCCTAGCATTCTAAATCCAAATTATCTTCTCACAATCTTAAGGCATTTAGTGCAATTAAAAAATTATACTAAGAT
>VMDO01039243.1:0-7500 GCA_007922755.1 Pedetes capensis
TAAGGAAGTGTCTTACCACTGAGCTAGCTCTCTAGACCAAAAGATTTTATTTATTTATTCATTCATTCATTCATTCATTCATTTATTTATTTTGCCGTACCGGGGGATGAACCCAGGGTCTCACAATCGCATCCTTTGCAAGTGCTGCACCCACGGCCCATTTTTTTACTTTGTTAGAGACAGGTTCTCCCTAAATTATGCAGACTACCTCTAGTCTCGAACTTGCGATCCTCCTGCCTCTGTCTCCTGAGCCTCTGGGATTACAGGCGTGCGCCACTGAGCCCGGCTCAAAGGATTATATTTAATTATAAAGCAAAAATATTTTTCAAGTTATTCCCATAATAACACAATGCTTACCACAAACCTGCGTTAAATGATATTGTGGTCCTCCCTCTGTCTCCTCAAAGTTAAAAATCGGCTTGTAAAATATCAGTTTTCATTCAGGCAATTTAACCACAAGTCTGTTATCTGGGATAGATACTACACTTGATTTTCATTATAATTTATCATTGCCAGGTCCCATAGCTCACACCTGTAATCCCAGCAACTTTGGAGCCGGAGGCAGGAGAATTGCAGGCTTGAGGCCAGAGGCAGCCTGTGAAATCTAGCGAGACCCTCTCAAGATAAAAAATAAGAGTTCAGAATGGAGGTGCAGCTCAGTGGTTGAGCACTTACAACGCATATGTGAGGTCTGGGGTTCAACCCCCAATTACGGCACTGAAATAATTTATCATTATGAAAAGATGAAATTTTAATAAAATAGTAATAATTCTCTATGTATTGATTTTTATATACTTTGAAATATTGATGGTCCCTAAATTACAAGGTTTCAACGGAGGGTTTTTTGACATTGTTGTTGTTGTTGTTAGGTGCTGTCGAGTCGTATCCAACTCATAGCGACCCTCATAGGGTTTTCAGTGGCAGATTGTTTCGCGATTGCCTTGGGAGTGGGTTGCCACGTCCTTCTCCCATTTTTGCGGTGCTGGGAATCGAACTCGGGACCTCAGAGACTGCAGAGCGGCGCTCTACCAACTGAGCTAAATCCCAGTCCTTTTTAGACATTGTGATGGTATAAAAGAAACACCTTGAATTTTGAATTTTTATATTTCCCCTGCCTATCAATATGTAACCTGCTGCCATAGCCCTGTGGAATCCGATCCGGTCAGATCTCAGAAGCTAAGCAGGGTCGGGCCTGGTTAGTACCTGGACGGGAGACCGCCTGGGAACACCGGAAGCTGTAGGCTTGGGAGAAGGACCTGGCAACCCCCTCCCAAAAATCAATCTGCTATTGAAAACCCTATGAACAGCAGAGAAGCACTGACAATAGTGTTTCCCCTGTTGTACAGAGGGTCGCTATGAGTCGGATACCGACTCCACGGCACCTAACAACAACAATCATCATGTAGGAAAATACTCTTCACTGGACGCTGGGTGACAGAAATAACTGATAGTGTCCTGTGTAGATTAGCAAAGATTTTTGTAGGTTGCTGACATGCTAGTCAGCGTTCCATCATTAACACAAAATGCCTGAGATAATCAGCTTCCAAGGATGAAAGTTCAGTTCTGAAACATCACGGTTTCGTAGGATTCAGAATCATGGTCTGTTGGCCGATTGCACCGGGGCTTGTGGTTGGGTGGAACATCATTCATTGAATGTGCAGCTGATGTCGCAAAACGGCTCAGATCATGGCCATTTTCAAGGCAAAAAGAAAGGGAAAGAGGAAGAGTCAGGCACACATTATCCTCTTCAAGGTCATTCTGCCAATGACCTAACTTCCACCCATCAGGCCCCAGCTCCCAAAGCTCCATTACCACCCAACAGCACCACAGGCTGAGGACCAAACCTTCACCCCATGGGTCTTCGGGGGACATGAGCAATTCCTACGATAAGAGATGCATTCAATGCAATTTCTCCTTGGGATATTTTCAGCTTACAGTGGGTTTACCAGGATGCGATTTCATCATTGAGGAAAACCTGCACATAAAATTCACTGAGAAAGAAATATACAATATACAGGTATGTTATTAAAATCTCTTTGAGGCATCTCCACTCTGTAGTCAGAAATACCTAGGAACACATTGAATGCATGCATGGCAGGAGAAACTCCCAGTGTGGAAGGCAGAAAGTATAAATTTCTTTGGGAATTAAGATGCCAATTATAAAGGGAGCATGGTGTGTATTCCAAAGCCTACATAAGTGAATTCTTCACTCTATGGTAAATGAGAGTGTTTGTAAAATACCACTGGTGTTATTGAAAGAAAACTATGACTAAGGAACTATTTCTTTCAAAACTAACACTAAAAGATATCTTCAAATATTTATGCCATGAATTATCTGGAAATACTTTACTTGGATTGTTCAAGTTGGGTGAGGATGCACTTCATTTGAAATTTGGGGATTTGTTATAGATTTAAACACTAGTAATGAGGCATCTGATCCCATCAGATCTCTGAAGCTAAGCAGAGTCGAACCTGGTTAGTACTTGGATGGGAGACCACCTGGGAACACCAGGGGCTGTAGGCTTGGGAGAAGGACCCAGCAACCTCCTCCCAAAAATCAATCTGCCATTGAAAACCCTATGCACAGCAGAGAAGCACTGACAGAGGGTTGATATGGGTCGGATACCGACTCGATGGCACCTAACAACAACAAATGGGGCCTGCCTCCATAGCCTTGTGGCATCGGATTCCATCAGATCTCAGAAGCTAAGCAGGGTCAGGCCTGGTTAGTACCTGGATGGGAGACCGCCTGGGAACACCAGAAGCTGTAGGCTTGGGAGAAGGACCTGGCAACTCCCTCCCAAAAATCAATCTGCCATTGAAAACCCTATGCACAGCAGAGAAGCACTGACGATAGTGTTTCCCCTGTTGTACAGAGGGTCGCTATGAGTCGGACACCAACTCAATGGCACCTAACAACAACAACAGTGGGGATTGAGTTGTAGCTCAGAAGAGAGTTCCTATCTAGCATGCGTTAGGCACTGGGTTATATCAACACCATCAGAAAAGATTAAAAATAAGAAAAGACATAATGACTACTTTTTTATTGCTAGCTGAGTCTAATTGTGTCTGTATAGTGATTTACCTCCTTCTTCTTCCACATCTTCTGCTTTAAATTTGATTTTTCCTATGGCTTGGGATGGGGTTTTATTCAGTTGGTAGTTTGCTTGCTTTGTACCCTCTGAGTCAGTGCGTTTGATCCCCAGAATTGCCAAAAAAGGGAGAAGGACCAAGCAGCCCACTCCAGAAACAACCAGCTATCCGAAACCCTATGAATAGCACAGAAGCAATGACATGGTGCCGGGCATGGCACAGTGTCGGGGAGTGTTTTGTTCTGTTGTACATTGAGTTGCCGTGAGTCAGACCTGACTCCACAACACCTACCAACAACAACTTATAAGGCTTAATGAAGAACATGGCCCTCACCAAAACTTCAGCTTACAGGAGTCCTTCTCAAAATGTTTCCGAGTGAACTCTAACAAAGACCAGACTACTGTGCCTAATTTCATGATTTTGCCATCTAAAACTGGGTTTTGTTTTCTTACATTTTATACACATTCTGCCTGGTTTCTGTGGCTCCTGTGTGTCGGCACTGCAGGCTGGGTGGCTTAAAACACAGACTCCATTGCTCCTCAGTCCTGGAGGCTGGAAGACTGAAGTCAAGGTGTGGGCAGGGCTGGGTCCTCCGGATGCCTCCCACCTGGGGTTTGTAGAAGCCGTCTTCTCCCTGGGTCCTCACACAGCCATTCCTCCGTCTGTACCTGTGTCTTTGTGTCCTCTTGTTATGAGTATCCCTGTTCTGTCTGGTCAGGGCACCCTAGGACTTAATTGTACCTCCGTCACCTATTTAAATACTCAGTCCTCGCCAGGTGCGGTGGCGCACGCCTGTGATCCCAGCGGCTTGGGAGGCAGATGCAGGAGGATCGCAAGTTCAAGACCAGAGGCAGTCTGTGTAACTTAGCGAGACCCTGTCTCAAAAACTAAAAAATAAAAACCAAATGGGCTGGGTGTGATGCTCAGTGGTCCAGCACTTGCAAAGCATGCAGTCGCGAGGCCCTGGGTTCAAGCCCCAGTACCACAAAAAAAAAAAAAAAAAAAGACTCAGCCCTCAAATGCAGCCCTACCCTGAGGTCCTGAGTTTTAGGACTTCAACATACACATTTTGAGGGACATAATTCATCCACTGGGCTGGGATTTAGCCCAGTTGGTAGAGTGCTGCTCTGCAGTCTCTGAAGTCCCGAGTTCGATTCTCAGCACCACAGAAATGGGAGAAGGATGTGGCAATCCACTCTCGAGGCAATCCCAAAACAATCAGCCATTGAAAACCTCACAAGGGTCGCTATGAGTCGGATATGACTCGACGGCACCTAACAACAACAATAACAATTCATCCACTAGTACCTAAAAATAAGCCTAAAATCAATCCTTATTTTTTTGGCTTTCATGATGCAGAAGAGAAAAATCACTAATCGATATTTTAACAAACTCTGTCAATCCTTATTGGAGCAGAAGAGAGAAAATGAGAATTCAGATGTTACTGCAATGGGATAATATAAGAAGAAAAGGCAACTTATTTGCCAACAATTATCTTCTATTATATATGTATGTATATACCATATTTTTATATTTTATGCACACAAATTAACGTGAAGATACTAAATAAGAAAGTGTGTCTTATAACATTTTAATAACATGTCAATAGTTAAAAAAGAAAACATAATGCATCCCTATGCACACATTAAGGTTGAAGGGCCTGGCAATCAACTCCCAAGGCAATCCCAAAACAGTCAGCTATTGAAAACCCTATGAGGGTCACTATGAGTCGGATACCGACTCGACGGCACCTAACAACAACAACAACAACAACAACAACAACATGCGCACATTATACCAATTGCAGAGTCTACAATTTCATTTTCTCACTCCTGAGCTGTCGTACAATAATTTCTGTTTTAATGACATTTGAGAGACGCACTCCAAACATATGTTGTTTAAATTGGTTTGGGAAGAATGGAAATTCACCAGACTTAATCTCATTTGAACTTAATTGACTTAAACTCCAATCTTAGGCAATGCAATATATTAAAGAGATGTTTCTCAAAATGTTTTCAGATCTTAATAGATGTTACTAGAAGCAACAACAAGCAATCAGTTTTCCAAACTAAGTAGATCTGCAGAAAATTAGTTGTAGCTCTGACTAAGACACGTTTGTTGACATCTAAGCTTTCAGATTTATTGTGCCAGGAAGTAGCCTTTAAAGATGGTAAGCCATATGTAAAGGTTTTCCAGCATTTTTGTGGGGGAGACCTTTGTTATTCTTTGATGATTCACCTTCTGAGTCTAGGTTGTGTGGAATATTTTTCAGAAACCCTTGCCTGCTTCTTGCCTTTGTAGGTAACGATGCTTTTCCCAAATACTAAACTAATATCTATACAAGCATTGTTGTACATACAGTGGTTCATCTATGAAAAACTGTGGATGGAGTCAGAACAAGAGATAACAAACATCATTGATGGTATGGATAAAGAAAATCCTTGTACACTATTGGTGGAAATGTGAACTGCCATATGCAATCCCAATTCTTAGTACACATACAAAGAAGATGAAATCACTCATCAATAAAGAAATAAACACTCATATGCACATGGTAGATTATTCACAATAGCCAAGATATAGAAACAATGAAATTTTCAATGAACAAATGGAAAAAGAAAAGTTACAAGTTATACATCTCCTATGCACAATGCTAGGAATGATAAAGAAGTGTTGGAGATTTTGCAGTTTTTCAGATTTTGGAATATATGCTTCCTCTTTACTGGCAAAATATACCTAATTTAAAAAATCATGAATCTGCTGGGGATTGTGGTGTCTGCCTGTAATTCCAGTGACTCACAAGTCTGAAGCAGGAGGATAGTGAATTTGTGGCTAGAGGCAGGATGTGCATTCAGCAAGACTCTGTCTCAAAATTAAAATTACAAAGAGAGTTAGTGGTCCGTCTCAGCAGAAGAGGACTTGCCTGGCATATGCAAGGTCCCAAGGTCAATCCTAGGTATTGAAAAAAAATCAGAAATCCAAAAATGCTTCAAAACGTAAAACTTTTGGGTCATTGTTGTGAGTGTTCAAAATGTTTCAGACTTTAGACTTTCAAATTATGAATACTCTTTCTCTCTCCCCCTTCCTTTGTGTGTGTGGCAGGGATGTACACAATGGGTTATTATCAGAATTTTAGAATAAAAAAGGAATTCTTGACATTTACCATAACATCCATGAACTCGCGATTCATTAAGCTCACAGGATTGCTGTTAGTCTGACCCGACTTGATGGCACCTAGTAACAACTTGCTGAGTAAAATAAGCCAGGCATAGAAACAAAACTATTGCATAAACCCACTAATGTGTAGAATAAAACAAGGAAAAGAAAAGACTAAATAGGCAGACATAGAGAATATAACATTGGTCAGCAGATGTGAGAAAAAAAGGAGGAACTAATGGGAGATGTGCTGGGATTTAGCTCAGTGGGTAGAGTGCTGTGCTGCAGTCTCTGAGGTCCCGAGTTCAACTCCCAGCATCACAAAAATGGCAGAAGGACCTGCCAATCCACTCCCAAGGCAATCCCAAAACAGTCAACCATTGGAAACCCTATGAGGGTCGCTATGAGTCGGATACCGACTCGAAGGCACCTAACATCAACAACAATGGGGAGATATAGGTTAAAGAAAATAAAGTAATAGTCTTGTATGGTAAAAAAAGGTTGAGGGATCTTCCATGTAACATGAGGACAAGCGTCAATAAATTGTATTTTATTAGGTATTTTTGTAAAAGTCATAGATAATTGCCATTGTCATATAAAATATACTTGTCATCTTTACGTTATGGACTCAATCAATTTATAAAGAGAAAAGACAGATTTTGACTCAGAGGTCAAAGATCTCATTTTTTAAAAATGTTTTCAGTACTGGGGTGCTCAACCCCAGGCCCCATGTATGCTTTGCAAGTGCTCTCCCACTGAGCTGCACCCCAGCCCTTCTAAAATTTTTATCGTGAGACACAGTCCCAATAAAATACATAGGCTGTCTTTGGCCTTGAACTTACAATTCTCCTGCCTCTGCCTCCGCCTCCTAAATTGTGGGGACTCCATGTGCATGCCACTGGGCCCAGCAGTTTTGGGGGTTTCAGTCCACAGCCAGTTCACCCCATTTCCTTTGGCCCTTTGGCAAGGCAGCATATCCTCTGGGGAGTGGGTGGTGGAGGAAAAGCCGTTCACTTCTGGGTTGGGAAGCAAAGGACAGTAAAAGGAGGGATTGGAATCTGACTCTCCTCTGAAAGGATGCACCCCCAAGTGGCATGAAGACTCTTCATTGAGCCACACCTCTTACAGGTTACACCACTTCCCGGTAGCTCCACCCTAGCGACCAAGCTTTTTACACACGGGTTTTGGGAGGAATTTCTAGATCTGAACTATAGCATTGTGTGATGTGAGGTGTATGCTAATTTGTTTCAC
>VMDO01039243.1:10000-13329 GCA_007922755.1 Pedetes capensis
GAGAGGGAGAGAGAGAGATGGAGAGAGAGAGAGAGAGAGAGAGAGAGAATGAATTAGCTATTCTGTTACAAAGGGAATTATTTTCCTGTGTCTATTTTTCCTTATCATTAATATTCATGCAGTGTTTTCTTTGTCTTAGTATGTTACTAAAATATTTTTGTTTTGTTGAGATAGGTTTGGTTTTTAATAAATGTTGAAAGATGCACATAGTCTATCTAGGTGCTCAGTAGTAGTCACATGCTATTTTTAAGAGACTGTTAAGATACATAATGTTAAGGCATTTTCTGAAAGTATTAAAAACGCATCTCACGTGTGAATATAAATGCATAAACCAGAACCTCTGTATTTGCAACTGGTCAAGCCAAATATCAGCTCAGACTTCCTCAAGGAAAATATCAAGCCTGAATAACAAAATTATCATTCTACATTTTTATATGTTAATACTAAATCGATCTATTTTTGCTGAGATTATTAACACGGTACTTTGTAACTTTATCTTTCATGGTTTATAAGTACATCATCTATTCAAGACTTAGTTGGTTAATATGCCATTATTATTGAGAGCCTTGACAAACTCTCAACTTTCATTTTATCCATTTTCTCATGCATATCTCTCAACACAGTAACTGACATTTAGATGTTTCATTCAGACCATACTAAAACTTACTCTCCCATTTAAATATCATCAGGGAATAAATATTACTGTCATCTATGGTGCATGTGTCTAGATTATGTGTTTGCATTAGGAAAACTACCAAAATTAAATCTACATGTATTACATTGGCAGAAATATTCATTTAAATGCCTGAGTCTCTCTCTGCAGCTCTTTCAGTGTCTGTCCATATGTAGCCAGCCTAGTCCTACAGGGAGGTGAAAAAGAAATTCTGTATAGGTAGTTGATAGTGGCCGTGTAGGGAAAGCCATTCATTCTTTTCTTTGTGTTTAACTGAGTACTCAAATTTTGTTGGAAAACAACAACAATAACACACACACACACACACACACACATATATATATACATATATATATACATATATATGTATGTATATACATATATATGTATGTGTGTATGTGTGTATATATATATATATATATATATATATATATATATATATATATATATAGAGAGAGAGAGAGAGAGAGAGAGAGAATAATCCTAAAAAGAAAAAGGTTACAATAATTTTGATCCATAAATCATAAAGAATAGCTACAATGGACTATAAATAAGGCATGGCTCATGGCCCATGGGGCAGGGATTTAGCTCAGTTGGTAGAGCGCTGAGCTGCAGTCTCTGAGGTCCTGAGTTCAATTCCCAGCACCGCAAAAATGGGAGAAGAACCTGGCAATCCACTCCCAAGGCAATCCCGAAACAATCGGCCATTGAAAACCCTATGAGGATCACTATGAGTCAGATACCAACTCGAGGGCACCTAACAACAACAACAACAACAACAACAACAACAACAACAACAACATGGCCCATAGTCACTTTATAAATCAGATATCATAACTGTGTAGTGAAATTCTGGAATGAGCAATGATAACTTCATGGAAATGTGTAATATTGGTACAATTGCATGCCACAACCTTGTGGCTTTGATTCAAGGATATAAATATTCGGGGACATAAAATAAATATGTAGAACACTGTTAAATGATCTAAAAGCCATGGCAAATTTAAAACCCTACTATAGACAAATGTATTCATATATATATGTATGTGTATGTGTATATATATATATATATGTGTGTGTGTGTATATGTATATATATATATATATATATATATATATATATATATATATATGATTGAATTGGAGTGCAAATCATATGCACAGATAAAGTCCTAACTTAAGCCATCTTATCAAGTCCTGTGCTTTCTTAACCAACTGCCAGTGAGTATCATTGAAGACTCCTTCACATGCCGAACAGTTATCAAATATGCTTTGTTTTATCTGCAATAGTTCTGAACCACTCTCACGCTTTATGCATGTTTTCCAGGGTATTTTATGTTTTAAGTGAATATCCTGATATTTCTCAGCATAGAATCCACTCAGTATTTTAAAATTGCTCTTGATTCAAAATATAAAATAAGCTAAGGAATTATTCATACTATTTAACTTATTGATTTTCTTGAGTTCCAAGATTTCTCACATTAGTGAAAATTTTTAAGAATGCATGCCAGAACAATCATGCACTTACACAGAGACCACATAACTATAATAGTCTTCTATAAAACAGCAAATTTTTATAGAATAAGTATATATTTTTTGAATGAGTAAACTGGAGACTGTCTGCAGGCATAGTATCCTAGCATGTGATCCTACCTAATCTGGGAAGCTAAGCAGGGTCGGTCCTGGTTAGTACCTGGATGGGAGACCACCTGGGAACACCAGGTGCTGTAGGCTTGGGAGAAGGACCTGGCAACCCCCTCCCAAAATTCAATCTGCCATTGAAAACCCTATGAACAGCAGAGAAGCACTGACAATAGTGTTTCCCCTGTTGTACACAGGGTCGCTATGAGTCGGATACCGACTCGACGGCACCTAAGAACAACAACAACAAAAGTAAAGTTAGAAGGAAATTTGATAGTAAATTAGAAAGACAATCTTAGGGACTGAGTACTTAACTCAGTGGTAGAGGACTTGCCTAGCAAGTGCAAGGCCCTGTGTTTGATGCAAAAATAAATAAAAATAATAAAAAGACAATTTTAATTTGCAGGAAAGTTGAAATTGAAATAAGAACAGAATTCAGCAAGACGCACTGGAGCATGCCTGCAATCCCAACGACTTGGGAGGCTGAGTCAGGAGGATCACAAGTTAGAGGCCAGAGGCAGCCTGCCCAATTTAGTGATACCAGGACTCAAATTTTAAAAAGTTAAAAAATGGGCTGGAGTTAGAGCACTTGTGAAGTATATGTGAAGCCCAGGGTTCACCTCCAAGTACCAAAGGAAAAGAAAGAAGAAAGAAAGAAAAGAAAAAAAGAAAGAAAGAAAGAAAGAAAGAAGAAAGAAACAAAGAAAATGAAAGGAGGAAAGAAAGAAGAAAGAAAAGAAGGAAAGAAAGAAAGAATCAATCAATCAATCTAAGACAGAGAAAGACTCTGAAACAGCAAGAGAGACAGAGAGAGAGAGAGAGAGAGAGAGAGAAAACCTACTGGATATGTTTCAGTGTAGAAATTTTCAAGGAATAAAGTTTCCTTCCTCATTTCCAATATTTAAATTTAATTATATATGTGAATGAATTCAATACTAAGAGACTATTAAAAATTAGACTCCAGAAAATAATTGAAATAATCCAAGGTTTGAAATACCATGTTATCTGTTTTCTTT
>VMDO01039244.1:0-12822 GCA_007922755.1 Pedetes capensis
ATGTATTAACAAGTTAAATCCAATGAACACTCCTCTACCTTGGCTGCTTGGAATTTCGTCAAAAATCATAAATAAGGGATAAATGATATTAGAAAAATATATAATAATTACATGAGATTCTTATTTAGGGGTGCCAACAATTATCCTTCAAATTTGGCTTAATAAAATAATTATGACAAAGGCGTAACTACAAATGTTGTTGTTGTTGTTGTTAGGTGCTATCAAGTCTTGTTTGACTCATAGCGACCCTTATAGGGTTTTCAATGGCTGATTGTTTCAGGATTGCCTGGGGAGTGGATTGCCACATCCTTCTCCCATTTTTTTGGTTCTGGGAATCAAAGCCTGGACCTCAGAGACTGCAGAGAGGCTCTCTATCAACTGAGCTAACAGTAATTTTATAAAGTAATTGTTACAAGAATATTAGGTTATATATCTTTCATTTGGTCCTCAAATTTCCATTCTTAAATAATTCCAGGCTAATAATATTATTCCAGTATGATTCCAGATGAAAAAATATCTTAAATCATAGTTCTCATTTTATACCTTCTCTGCTTTGTATCTTCCACACATCAGTTACTGCTTCTGTATGTTAGACGTGACCTCTTAAAATTCACTTAGCCCCAATGTTAAGCATTTTTTTTTAAACTTCTTTTACCTTTTCCCACACTCATGTTCACCAGAACTTTAATACTGGGCTATAGTCTGGATCTCCCACCTTAGTCACAATCAGTCATCAGCTCTTCCCATTATTCTGGACACTACTTAGTGCTGACTTCAATATTTCATTTAGATTTTGACCAGATTCTATCTTATCATTTTCAGCCCTTTTGTCAGAATCTGGATACATATGATAGGTAGGTAAGCTTCTCCCTAATGACAACCTTTTTGGAGAGTTCCGGACCATCTGATAGAATTTTTCCCGTTTTGTCCCATTCTTTTACTTAGATATGTTGGTGCCATTCTCTTTGGAAATTAAGATTATGAAACTTTTGCTGATATTGTTACTGGAATATGTAGGTAGATAAAATCTTTCCTACTCAAGTTTCCTGTGAAAAGTAAAATTAAACATATATCCTGACAATCTCATTTTGCTAAACACTCATTTTACCTTATGTGGAAGTGTTTTTTTTTTTTTTTTCATACTGGAAGTTAAACCCAGGGCCTCATGCATCCAAGCAAATGTTCTACAAAGCTGCTCCCCCAGTACCCATTTTATTGTTTTACTTTTGAGACACTGTCTGGCTAAATTTCATAGGCTACCTCTGGTCTGGAATTTGTAATTCTCCTGCTTTCAACCTTTCCAGTAGCTAGGATTACAGGCATGCCTCATGGCTCCTGGCAAGATTTAAATTCAAATATTGAATTATGTGGGGCCAGCAGGGAGTTGTTGTTTCTAGTTTATTAGAAATGGAATACTGAGCCCTGCGCGGTGGCACACGCCTGTAATCCCAGTGGCTCGGGAGGTGGAGGCAGGAGGATCGCAAGTTTGAGACCAGCGGCAGTCTGAGTAACTTAGCAAGAGCCTGTCTAAAAAAGTAAAAAAGTGGGCTGAGGGTACAGCTCAGTGGTACAGCACTTGCCGAGCATGCAAGTGCAAGGCTCTGGGTTCAACCCCCAGCACCACACACACACACAAAAAGGAATACTGAAAGGAGGCATAAGCATTTTGACTGGTTGATGCCATCACTAACAGTGAAGGCCTTTTGAATGGCAAACAAACAAGACTATGCTGTACGTGATATGCTGTCGTTAGGTGCACTCAAGTAAGGTCTGACTCATAGAGACCCTATAAACAAGAGAACAAAACACTCTGGACACTGTGCCATGCCAGCATTATGTCAGTGCTTCTCTGCTATTTATAGGGTTTTCAATGGCTGATTGTTTCAGGAGTGGGCTGCCTGGTCCTTTTCCCTAACCTGCAACAGGTGCTCTCTCATTGGCAAGGACTAACCAGGCTGATCCTGCTTGACTTCCAAGATCAAGAGGGATGGGATGCCAGGGGACTGTGGCTGCAGATATACAGGATATAATGAATATAGCATGTTTGATTCATTTGATGAAAGTATTTTTATTTTTAGTAACTCCTTATTTCCTGGTTATCTTATCATTTTCAACTGAATGAACTGATAAGAGGATATATGTGAAAGCAAAAGAATCTGTTCTTTTTTATTCACTTTTACTCTTAAAAAAGGCTTATTTTTTCTCCTTATGTTCTTCACTAGAAATCTTGATCAGAAGTACTTTTGATCTTTGTCAGGCATAATGATGTACTATAATCACAGAGACTTGGGGGGCTGAGGAAGTAGAATCATGAGTTTGAGGGAAGACGCAGCCTGTGCAAATTAGTGAGACCCCTGTCTCAAAAAAATACATAAATAAATAAAAAATATAAAAGGGCAGCTAGTGGTGAACCTCAGTGGTAGAACATTTGCTTGGCATGCATGATTAGCCTCTAGTATTGTGAAAAATTTTTAAAACAGTACTTTTGATTTTTGTAGGAGCCAGGATTTTTTGAAGGAGTAATCATTCTTCCACAGTTTGGCTCTTACATATCAAAAAACTGTGCTTAACTAACTCTAGTCATATATTTTTTTTCTTTGTAGAATAGGGAAAGAAAATATTACATAAGAGAGAAAACTAATCAATAAAAACTCTAATGCCCTGCTGGCGACCATAATGAAACCAGTGGATTTAAGTTTAATGGAGGCTGAAGTTTTCAAAAAGCAAGTATATATAGAGATAGAGAAATGGTAGTTCATGGTGACGACTGCCACATACTCACTCTCAAGTTTATAGAGCCTAGAAAACACGGGCTGAAATCCATACACTGATTGATGTAGTCTTTCTAAGTCAAACAATATGTGCTCATAGGACAAAACACAGGGAAGTAAATCTTAAGCCCCAAGTTTCAGTGATTTTGTATCACTTCCCACTAGCGCAAACTCGATTATCCTTAAAGTGATATAGTAAGACTATTAGAGAGACAGCAATTATGGAGCTCACAGAAGCAGCTAGTAGCCATATAAGAATATCAATGGCCTGATCATCAGTTCAATGCCTTTTTATCATTAATGTGTAATGCATTTTATGCATCATTATGTTTCCAGTTTTGAGACCTAGTTGAAAATTGCATAGTTCAAACATTACCCACTAGATAAGCACAAAGAATGGGGAGCAGAAGCAACATGCAGAGATAGCAAGAGATACAAAAGAATGCATTTCTTTACTAACAGAGGAAATGAATACAGACGTCATTACCTCAATAGATGGTGATATTTTATTATTAATGAAAATGTGTAAAACATCTAGAATTATTTTTTCTGCCAGTATTGGCTTTATTCAGAAGTAGAATGAAGTTTTTGATTTTTATCAGTAAATATTAAGGGTCATGTTGAAAGAGTAAGTGTAATTTTTACCACTTCCATTGTAGAATAAATGAGAAAAATATTTATTAATGTTTCAAGCTGGCACACTAGCATATGGTGTAATCCCAGCTACTCAGGAAGCTGAGGCAGGAGCATCACAAGTTCCAGGCCTACCTGGGCTACATAGTGAGTTCAAGGCAGGCCTGGGCAACTTTGTAAGGTGTTGTATCAAAATAAAAATAAAAATAAAAGATCTGAAAAGGTAGTTCATTGGCAGAGTACTTGCCTAACATATGCAAAGCCTTGGATTCAAACCCCACTACCATAAAACAAACTTTCAAAATACTGGAGAGGACTTAACAAATCAAAACAAAGAACAAACAAAGCTTATCACCTTAGCATTAATCTTATGTAACTAATTCCACAAGTATTTACAGAGCACCTACCCTGTGGTAAGCACTGTGATAGACCTGGATGGAGGAGCTCAAAGACACAGCTTAAACCTTCCATCATGGCACTTAGAGTGCAAGAGCAATGAAATTTTGAGGCCTTTTCCTCATGTTTCACTATGTTGATTTACCTGCCAAATCACATATTCTCCCAATTACAGAAGCTACTTGACTCTTCTTTCCAGGCCCAGAATCTCCCCAACAGCTTAGACTAATGTTGTAGTCAGAAGAATGAATCTCTTGGAATTATTTCAATGAACTTTTTAAAATACAAATTTTGAGTGTCCCACACCTAGAAGATTCTAATTTTCAAGGATTCCAGTATCCTATGCATTAAAAAACAAAAACTCTGCAGTTGATAATGTTGTCCAATTAGCCAATGGAGCCAGAATTATGGGTTATTCTTCAATAGCATACATTATTCAATGTTTCTTTTCATTTTTTCTCTAAATAAAATGACTGGAACAAATAATCCTCTGTTCTGTATCCCTCAACTTCTGAATTTTCATCTGTCCACTGGAACTAGCACAGTCTGGATTGTAGCATTAATTACAAAACGTATTGCTCAATTGAAGCTTGTATTCTATTCTTAATATTCCCTTGAATTCTAGCTCTTAGCCATTTTTAAAGTAGCCAAGTATCTGCCTATCAAGATTAAAATATTTGCTTTGAGAACCCCATTCTAAATTCCTGAGGTAAAAACACGATGTCATGAAACTGTCTCTCATAGATGCCATTATTAGTTTAACTCTCACAAGAAATAAATATTCACCTACAATGTCAGAGATTTTACAGTATACCAGAGGGTAAAGGGGCTGGGATTTAGCTCAGTTGGTAGAGCACCACTTTGTAGTTTGAGGTCCCAAGTTTGAAACCCAGTACTGCAGAAATGGTAGAAGGACATTGCAATCCACTCTCGAGACAATCCAAAAAAATATCAGCCATTGAAAACCCTAGAAGTGTTGCTATGAGTCAGACATGATTGAGGGCACCTAACAACAAGAGCAACAACAGAAGTTGAAGAGGACTATCAAGGAAAAAAATAGAGAAGGCTGAAAGCATGATAGTGGTAGGGATAGCTGTGGGGTTTGTCAAGATTAGGGGACTCACAAAGAAGACTAGAGGAAAGAGTGAGGCCGGTAGGAATGTGAGGAGAATATGTTTCTAGGTATAAGTGATACTAAGTTCAAACTTATCTGAGCTAGAGTGTGTCTGGCTTGTGAAAGGACCAGGAAGTTCAGTTCTGCTGGAATGAAGTGAGATGATGTTAGAGAAACAATAGGAATCAAGTTGTATAGGTCATTCATGAAGTATCATAAGTTATGGGCTTTCATTCTGGTTGAATTGAGAAGCACCAAGGGCTTTGAAAAGATTCATATCTGATTTATGGTTCAATAAGAGGTGGATGGTGGTTGAGAATTACCTGTAAAGAAGCACAGGTGAGAGCAGTGAGAACAGTTAGGAGGCTATAACAATAATTTACAAAATAAATGGTTATGGGAATGGTCAGATTCTACATATATTATGAAGGCAAATACACATTATCTGATGGACTCTATGGGAAAATAAAGAGAAGAGTCAATCATAATCTTGATACATTGGGCCTAAGTGGATTGAAGGATGGAGTTGACATTAACTGAACTGGAGAAAGCAGTGAGTAGACTCAGAGGGCAAATTAATAATTTGACATGTCTGGTTTTGGTAAGTGGGTAGGAAGTAATGTAATTTACTGTGATCGGGTTGCCACATGCACAAAGCCACATACAGTGGATTGTTTAATGCACAGCAACTGCAAAAGAACACACTATAACTATATTTAGAAGCATAGCTGTGAATATCAAAGAATGTTTTATTCTTTTTTCAACCTTTTATTGTTACTTTGTTTTCATACTAGAGACAGATGAATGAGGCTAACAATGCAGTTTTAATATCTTATTTTTCCTTTATTGGTAAATATTGGTGGGAGTAATACAGCATCTGCTTTTTCCACTATGCAACCATTACATCACTTTTGGTTACACTTTTATCAACTTATGAGGTTTATGGAACATTTTGATTAATATGCACCAAAACTCATATGCATATTTGTGTTATCTTCCCCTATTTTTCCCCTGTACTCATGAAGTTGCATCACTTACATTGAGATTATCTTCTCCCCCTCTAGATTAATTTATCCCTCTAGATTGTTCCTCCTCCCAATCCCACCTTTTGCAATCTTCATTAACCTTTGATAGTCCCCTCACTCCTTCGTTCTACACTTTATATTATCCCTTATTCAATAAGTTTAACTGTGCATTTTTAGGTATCAATGTATGTATGGGATTTTTTCCACTAAGATTCAGCTCCATATATGAGTGAGGACATATGGTATTTCTCTTTTTGAGATTGTGATCATACATTTAAGATGATGTCCTCCAGTTCTATCCATTTTGCTGCAAATGACATTATTTCACTTTTAATTGCTGATTAAGATTCCATTGTGTATATGTACCATAATTTATCTTTTTGTGTGTGTGGTACTGGGAGTTGAACCCAGGGCCTCTTCCTTGCAAACTTTTGCAAGTGCTATACAACTGAGCTGCACCCCCAGCCCATTATTATTATTTTTTTTACTTTTTGAGGAAGAGTAACATTAAATTATGCAGACTGCCTTTAGTCTGGAACTTGTGATACTTCTGCCTCTGCCTCCCAAGTTGTGGTATGATGACTTGTCTCCCTTTGGGTGTATTCCCAGTAGTGGTATAGGTGTTTCATATGGGAGCTGTATTTTTAGTTTTCTGAGGTATCTACATATTGATTTTAAAAATGGTTGATCCAATTTACAGTCCCACCAACAATGTGAGGGTTCCTTTTTCTCCACATCCTTGCCAGCAATTTATATTATTTCTTTTGTTGATTTTGGCTATTTTTGTTGGAGTTAGATGGCATCTCAGAGTTATTTTGATTTGCATTTCCCTAATTTCTAGGGCTATTATACATTTTTTCATGTGCTTCTTAGCCTTATGAACTTCTTCATTTGAGAACTATCTGTTCATTTCCTTTGCCCACTTGTAAATTGGGTTATTTGTTATCTTGAGATTTGTTTACTTGAGTTATTAGTGAATTCTAGAAATTAGTCCACTATCAAATGTGTAGGATGTGAAGATTTTCTCCCATTCAGTGGAATCTTCCTTAACTTTGTTGACTGTTTCCTTTGCAGTACAGAAGCTTTCTAATTGCATGCAATCCCATCTGTCAAGTCTTGGTGCAATTTCCTGAGCAACTGAAGGCTTATTAAAGAAATGCTTTCCTGTGCCTACATGTTGGAGCATGTTTCCTATCTTTTCTTCTAGTAGTTTTCAGGTTTCTGGTTTTATGTTGTGGTCTTCTATCCATTTTGAGTTGCCTTTAGTGCAATTGAGAGGTATGAGTTTGTGCCACAGTCCACCTGCAGCCTAGGATCCAGGGGTTCCTGAAGGCAGATGAGGAGTCGATGATGGGTAACAGACACAGCAGCTTGGAGGCAGTGTGAATCTGTTCCGATTTATTTTTCAGATACCTAAGTGTTTTATACAATCTCTTAAGGCTTAGGTTATGCAAGCAGTAAGAATAGCACATGCAGTTATCCATGAAACAAAGTTTCACAAGCACCTGTTAATCATAACAGTCCATAGTTCAAAACATAAACTTTATTATCTCCAGATATCAAACACTTGGAAGGTCTCTCTCTTCTCAGGCTTTTCATAAATGATAAGCTATAATAGGGTATTTAAACTCCATTCTTATTGAACAACAGCCTCTATTCTTTTTCTCTAACTGGAACCAAAGTCTGTAGATGAGCACCTCCCCATGCTGTGTATCCACTCTTTTCCCCAGCTGGGAGCCAAGGTCTGCCTTCGGACAGACAAGCACCTCCACGTTAAATTGTCAAGGAGGCTTTTGTGCTGTGGGAACAGGGCTGTGTATTCTTTTGATTGTTCCATACTTTTTTGTAAACCTTAGCTACCATAGGTGGGGCCACTTCAGTCTGAGTAGGGGCTAACAACTCAGCCTGATGCAGCTGAAACATAAATTACTTAGTGCTTGAGTTCCAGGGTGGAAATTGCTAATCAGCTTTAACTAGAATATTGTCCACATAACCCTTACAATTTGTCGTCATTATTTCTAATTCATTTACAAATTCCCCCGGTAGTGTCATTCTTTCAGCATTTGTTTCATTAGAGTTTAATACAATATTAGTTATGAGTATTAGTCCTAAACATAAAGTAATTATGTACATAATAATGAGAAGCAGTAATCATATTCCTAGAAAGCAAAAAGCACATTTTCCTTTTCTCCATCCCCACCCACTTCTTGGAAGATGAGTTCCTTGAACCCCTTCTTCCCCATATCTGGACTTTGTCAGACAGTATGGTTAGAAATGGCTGTAGCAAGTTTGTTTTCATTTTGCTGCAAATGGATAATCAAATTTCCCAGCACCATTTGTTGTAGAGGGTATCTTTTCTCTATTTTGGGTCCTTAGCTCCTCTGACAAAGATCAGGTGGCTGTGGTTGCTTGGGTGTATCTCTGTTCCTTCAGTTCTGTTTCATTGGTCTCCAGACCTATTTTTGTGCCAGTAGCAAGCTGCTTTTGCTACTACAGCCTATAGTATAGTTTAACATTGCGAATTGTCATCCTATCTGCACTGGTTTTGTTATCATTTTTAATGGCAAAAGAAGGATTTGCAGAGAAGTTTCACTTTCCATAATGCTGTGTTTTAAGACTACTTAAGTAAACTAGTTGTTGAGTCCATAACCCATAATTTAGTCTTTGTTTTTGATGTACTGGGGGATTGAACCCATTGCCTAGTGCATTCTAGGCAAGCAATCTACCACTGAGCTGCACACCTAGCCCATATTTTATTTTTTGTTATTTTGAGACAAGCTCTTGCTAGATTGTGCAAGCTACCTCTGGCCTCATACCCACAATCCTCACTGAATTACTGGGATTACAGATATGTACCACTTCACCTTGATAATTTAACTTTAGGTAGAAATATTTATCTGTCTAACTTTTTTGCTAGGCATTGAAGTCACCATTTTATTCCAACTGATGCTTAGTTTAAACCCATGCAAATGGAAACTCTAATTGGGTATGTACCTGTGATCATAGATACTTTAAAATAATTACTTTATGATTAACTAAGTATTAGTAACAAATCACAAATTTGCAACAGCATTCTCGTACAAAGAATAATGTAAACAACTTTCTGAAAACCAGACCATAATCAATCTTTGGGAATGAGGATCATTGAATTTCATTGTCATCAGCCAAGTCCATAGTGAATTTCATTTATTCAAGTGCTAATTTTGTGGATTCTTTAGCACACAAGAGTACTTATCACAGCACTGACCACCATATAATGTGGTTATAATAAGAAGATTCGAGGGCCCCTCTCTTGGCTCATTAAAATTATAGAAAACAGATATGGTATCATTGGGTAGATACCATCTTTCAGCATACTGAGATCATGCTATATGGTATATAACCATTCATGTATTCATTCTCCATAGAAGGTTAGACTTGGTGTTAAATAATGAGAAGTGGACGTTTTGATAGTAGATGTTATTAGAATGGACAATTTGCATTATTATTATTAGACATAGTATCAAATAACAATCATTTCTCCCACTTCTCCAGATGAAGAGAGTAAGGCCAAGAATTTAAATTGTTTGCTCAGTTGAAAAATATCTGCATGGATATCTGAAATTAGAGTTTCTAAATCCATTTTCAGCATTATTTTCATTACACCAGGTTCCTTTTGATTGATTGGTTCATCCATGCTTAAGATTAAAAATTAAAACAAAATTCATATAGGATATAACTCAAAAATCAGAAAACTCTGAATTCTTCAAGCCACTTTTCCATAATTTTTCCAAATACATATAATACATACCATAATCTATATCAATTTATATCTTCTTAGATGTAAAGATCACATTACATGTGAAAGAGACTTACTGGGGAAAACACCAATGAAGGATGAAGGAAAAGGGAGGAAGAAAAGGATGAGAGACCATTTTCTTTGAAGTATAGACACTTATGAAAAAAGATCAGAAAGCGGGTAGGATTGAAAAGGAATAGTCCCAAGCTATACAATAAAGCTCTGAAAATGTCTTCCCTGCACTAATAGTGAATACCCCTAAAAGAGTTGCCTATTAGAGGGTCCCAGGTAAGGCCTGCATCTAGTAGCTCCCCACTCTGTCAGTCATTGCCTGGCAGCAATCCAGGGTAAATGTGACCTTAGCATATTAGCAAAACAATGAATCCAAAATTCATCAGCTAGATCATTTATGTCAACTGAACCCATAGTTTCTCTTGAAGAGAGGTCTGAACAGGAGACTTTCTTGACTTGGGTATCCATACTCCACATAATTTTCTGAAACTTACTTTTTGATTAATAATTGTCAACTTTATTACATGTGATAGGCTATATGTTAAGAAATTTTACAGAACTATATGCATTTTGGCTTTTTAGAGACCCTGAGGTCAGCACTATAGTTATGATCCTCATTTTATAGATGAGAAAACGGAGAATAGGAGAAATTAACTAAGTAGTCCAAGGTAGCACAACTAGTAATGACTCTTGACTAATGGGATGCTACTTCCACCAATCTCCAGAACCAAAAGGTCAGGGTTTTATCATTGAAAGGTGAAGAAAAATTTCACCATTTACTTACTGCCTAAGTACAAAAAAGGTAATATTGTTTATGTCACCAGCCTGTATTTATTTGCATACTTCATTTCTAAAGTAACTACAGTACAAATATATATTATATATACAATAAAATGATGTCACCTTGTAAGTAAGAGTAAAGGACCATGATCATTTAAATTTTCAAATTTAAATGGAAATTCTAGGTCAGACTTTTCTGTGGAACATGTCAGCTTGATTGTACTTCTTTATTTCCTGCTTTATAAAACCTAACCAAAATTATATTAAAAATGAAGTAAAGCAATTTTGGAAACTTGGGACTATGGCCAAGACATTTCATCAAATGTATAAAAGATACATGTTTGAAACAAAAGCAACTAATTTAACAGAGAAATACACTTTGCTCTCTCAGCCCCGGGAAGAAGCATCCCAGGGAAGATGTCCTGGGAGGTGGGAATGAGGTGCAGACCAAAAAAAAAAAAATTGGTTGTAAGACTCTTCAGATTGCAAGTCTCCTTATGAAACGAACCTGCATCTCTGATGAAGTAAAGCTTTCTCTAGTACAAAAACTGAGCTGATTAATGAATTCATATAAGAGTATTGTTAGAGAACTTGTCCTACTACAAAGTAAGCACTAAAATATTTCATATGCCTAATTCCTTCAGAAAAATTTGACACATTTTAGGAGCTTTATATCTAAAGATACAATTTGATAAAAGTAATATGTGATGATTTGGAGGGAGCCATATCATGTATCCTTGCTATATGGTTTTCTGATGTACTAATGATTCCAAGGATAAAGTATAACTTTTATAGGAAGGAATGGATAGAGTACATCAGACAATTCTCCAGTGTATTGTTTCTTCAAGATAAGCTTTTGATGGGCTTGGGGTTTAGCTTAGTTGGGTAGAGTGCTGTTCTGTGCTTTCTGAGGCCCTGGGTTCAATACCCAGCATGGCATAAATGGGAGAAGGACATGGTGACTTACTCCTGAAGAAATCCAAAAATAATCAGCCACTGCAAATCTTATAAATAGCAGAGAAACACTGACATAGTGCCGGGCATGGAACAGTGTCAGATAGTGTTTCATTCTGTTGTACATAGGGTTGCTGTGAGTTGGACCTGACTCCACAGCACCTAGCATCACCAACAACATGCTTTTGATAAAGAACACATAGATTTAGATCACATTAGCCCATTGATTGCTATCTTTGGAAGTTTTGCATATGCATTTTAATCCAGTTTATTATATTTTTGAGGCAGAAATTTCTATGAAAAATTATTAAAGAGTTTTCACTATGTTGATTTTTGGCATGTCAGTAAACCAAATTGGCACAAATTGAGTTATCTTCTCAGTAATTAATGATTGCTTTGTTTATTAAAGTTATTCAAATAGGCAGCTAGTATATGAGAAAAAATCTGTACTAAAATTTACAGAAAAAAATAACAACTCTGAGCTTGAGCCATAACTTTGTTTCTAACCATGGAACTTCCACAAATTATCTTGAGAACAATTAAAATTTTCATTTAATTCAGTTAGGTTAATGATTACTGATCACTCAGCATAACAAGGTTTAGGACTAGATGGTCATTAATAAGAGCATTGCTAACCTGGCACTGTGTAGTCCTGTAATCCCAATGACTGGAGAGGCAGAAGTAGTATGTAGAGTTTGAGGCTAGAAGAAACCTGTGTAAGTTAGGGAGACCTTTTCTCAAAATAAAAATAAATAAATAAAATGAGTTTGGGGGTGCATCTCAGTGGTACAACACATGTCTACCATGAGCAAGGCCCTGGGTTCATCTTCTAGTACTGAAAAACAAGAAGAACATTATTAACTATAACATTTGGTAGTTCACACATTTCTCTACTTAACATTTATGAGTGTCTATTGCCAATGAGAAAATTGCAGTACATCAGGGGCATACTATAGCATAACTCTGAGAGACTCAATTATTAACATATTTAAATGTAAATATTCAACTCTGAAATCAGTTACTTTTAATATTAGAAGGGAGTATTTTATCTATTTGTCTTCAAAAATAAGAGGGATGGTGATGTTTGGTTTAGTTGAAACTGTGCATTTTTCTCTTGTATGGAAAAAATAATATTTTTATAATTTACATTAATGTAGGTCATATATGGTGATGTTTCTTTGTGTTCAAGCTATTTTTGGTTACAATATTACAACTCTAAGAGCCTATTTGCCTGAGGGATACAGACTATTTTAATGAGTCATTCAAGTGGTCATCATGGAGTAGGTAATAATAATATGCACCCATAGAGGTTAGCTCACTCATTTGTCTGAAGTTATGCCAGCCATTTAGTCTCTGTAA
>VMDO01039245.1:0-12815 GCA_007922755.1 Pedetes capensis
AAACAACATATGTTCTCACTCATATGAGGGAGCTGTTTCAAAAATACAAGAAGGAAAAATCCTACTCAAAGGTCAGATCATAATAAAAGGGGGGGAGGGAAGAATGATTTCAATATAAATGGACTAGAAATCGCATGTAATTGTTCAAACAAGATAAAAACAAAGAACACTACAGGAAAAGTTTCTATCTTGAACGGAACTGGAACCCAAGGACATGTAGAAAAATACTACATAGTAAAAGATAGAGAAGACTTGGATGGGAAACTTAGATGGGAAGGGGGGAGGGGGGGAAGCATAGGGGAGGGTAAGGGGTAACATATATGAATAATGTTTATCAAATTGCATATATGAAAATTGTCACCATGAAAAGCATGTCAAAATGAATCACATTATGATGTACATTAAACATTTCTAATTAAAAAAAAGAAAAAAAGAATAATGCCATGTGGGGCCCATGATAGTCTTGTCAATAGGGGTTAATAGGGGTTTATAGTTAAACCTAAAAGACTTCCTGGTGAGTTCTACAGTGATACCTACCTTGCCTAATTCAACCAGGGCTGAAAAGACAGAGACAATAAATGTGCAAATGGCAAAGCATTACTTAAATGTAATTGCTTTTGCCATTAGTAGTAAAACTAATGGTGACTAGTAAAACTAATATGACTAAAACTAATGGTGAAGGTCACCACAGTCTAGCTGGAAACACTGTTCTTTGGTTTCAGTACCCAAAGCCAGATGACAAAGGATCATAAGCTGGCATACCAGCAGACATGAATTCTAATGTCTTGAGCATAAAGTCCTGCCCATGGTAGGGGCTCAACTGAACTGATTATATTAAATAGCAGTTAAGCACCTGTAACTGTGACTGAGATGAGCCACCATGTGGATGTGGGAAGGGAACTGTGTTTGAGAGAAAAGCAAAGGACTAGTACTCTTACCTGCCTTTCTTTTAATTGCAGACATGGGGGCTATGAAAGCCTCATTTATCCAGGACATACCAGAGGTTCTTCAGCCTGATCTAGAGGCTGCTCTTTGCGATAAGAATGTCCATGTGAGGATGGCAGCAGCGGTATGCCAATATGCCATACAGTCACATAATCCCCTCGCCAGGGATATCATGCATTCTGCCCTTCTGAAGGGTAAGCAACTCATGTGGTTTCTGACCTGGAAATATGGGATAAAGAGAGGATATCTCAGCACCAAATTTCTCAGTCCTTTCCTCTTCACTATCATGCTTTATGGGCTGAGGTTTAGCTCAGTTGCTAGAGTGCTGCTCTATGCTCTCTGAAGCCCTGGGTTCAATCTCCAGCACCACAAAAAATGAGAGGAGGACATGGCAGCCCACTCTCAAAACAATCCTGAAACAATCAGCTATTGAAAACCCTGTGAATAACAGAGAAGCACTGACACAGCACCCGGCATGGCACAGTGTTGGGGAGTGTTTCATTCTATTGTACATATGGTCGCTGTGAGCTGGACTCAAACTCGGTGTCACCTAACAACACCATGCTCTATAATGTTGCTGCATCACATTTGGGTTTATTTTAGAACACTCAGAAATTAGTTTTTCCTAAGTAATTTTCCCTGACATGTTTTTCAGCTTGTTATGTGCTGGGGGCTTGCATGTTGCTGTGATGCTGAAAGCTATGCTACTGGTATTTCAGATACCAGCAGGACCACCCATAGTGGACAGGTTTCAGCCTCGCTTCCAGACTAAGATAGACTAGGAAGAAGGACCTGGCAGCCCATTCCACAAACACTTAGCCACTGAAAACCCTATGAATAGCAATTAGCCACAAACAATTAGCCACTGAATATTAGCAGAGAAGCACTGTCAAACAGAGTGCTGGAAAATAGGCACCCAACAACAACGACAGATGCTTTTACAAAACAGATACCATTAAGTGGTACCTGTACTAAGTTTCATATACATGCATTTGATTAGAAACCATGCCCTCAGTGGTACTGGAAAATACTAGTTAAATGAAATAAACCAGATACAGAAAGACAAGTACCACATGTTCCTTCTTGTATGTGGAAATATATGGTGGTGGTGGTGGTGGTTTTTTAGGTACCGTGGAGTCAAGTTCGACTCACAGCAACCCTCATAGTGGTTTTCAATGACTGTTTGGGGATTGCTTTGGGAATGGATTGTCATATCCTTCTCCTGGTAGAAGTATATTAGAAAAAAAAATCAACCTGAATATAGAATAGTGATTATTAGAGGTTAGGGATTGGGGAGCAGAGGATGGGTAAAAGGAGGCTGAGGGCAGGAGGCTGGATTTAACCAATGTATGCATGTATTGAAATATCATACTAAACCCCATTAATAGGCATAATTAATACATGTTAATTTTTTAAAAAATTGAAAACATCATGCTTCCAATTTCTGCACAGTAACACCTAAGCATTGGCCACATGCATTGTTGGAGTTATTTAATCAAAAAGGCTCAAGGTGCCTAACTCCTCTGAACCATGGGGTGGAGATGGAGAAAATGGCTGACTGATTTGGCTTTCTATGTAGACATTCAACTGTTTAATTCCTCCATTTTAGCAAAGCCTCCACTCCAGCCTTTCCAAGCTTCAGGAAGAGAAACAGCCATATCTCTTAACTAGGTCAGAAGTTACTGTGGCTCTATTACCTAACAAGAGCCTTTAAAACTTAACTTTTCAGGTTGAGGTTTTCAGTTTATACTTAAAACCTTGATATACTGTATTTAAATTTGGTCTAACTATGGGCTGCCTGCAGCTGCAGTACTGTGGTGTCTGATACCGTCAGATCTGGAAGCTAAGCAGGGTCTGGCCTGGTTAATACTTGGATGGGAGACTGCCTGGGAACACCAGATACTGTAAGCTTGGGAGAAGGACCTAGCAACCCACTTCCCCTGAAATAAATAAATAAATAAATAAATAAATAATCCGCCATTGAAAACCCTATAAATAGCAGAGAAGCACTGACAAGTGTTTTGCCTGTTGTACACAGGGTTGCTATGAGTCGGACACCTACTCAACAGCACTTAACAACAACAACTTTGGGCTTAGATTTCTAGAATGAGTGGGACACGGGGACATGAGATGTTAGGCAGGCAGCAGTTTTGGATACTAATCCAAAGGCTATAAGGCTGTTCTCTCTGGGTGAGTGGGGTGGATTACCATTTTGGACTTTATTTATTTATTTATTCATTTATTCATTTATTCTGCCCTACTGTGATAGGTAACAGTGCAGATAGCTGGGCTGCAGCTCAATGCTTGGCTCTGGAAGGTGTTGCCACTTACCCAGTGATAAAGAGAATCCTCCATCAGTTGTTTAACAAGCAGAATGAGGACACCGAGGACCAGTCTTGTATTCTCCTGAACCATCTCAGTAGAAATACGGTATGTGTCCATTAAAGAGTCAGAGAAGGAAACTAAATTTTGGGGAATAACTGCGCCTTTGCAGTCAGCACTTGTAAGGAATCCAAAATGTAGGTGGTTGGGTAGGATAACCTTGGACATAGATAAAAGTGCACCAAGTGTGTGTAACCTGGGGGTAGAGTTGTGTACACAGAGATGTGAGAACAGCTGGCTGGGAAAAATAAGAAGTAGGTTGCAAATGGTTTCTAACAGTGTAAGGGTTCTGACATGTAGAATTTGCTTCTGATAGAGGTTTACCATTGAAAACCATGCAGACCTACAACTATGCTTAGAAATGTGAAACTCACAAAGATTGAAGCATATACAAATCATTTTGAGGGTAAAAATTCAGTGAAGTCAGGAAGGAAACATTTTTGTTTTCTGTTCATTTTATTAACGCTATGTTTTGTTCCTCGATATAATCCCAGAGTCAGTTGGTTTGGATGGAGGAGTGCCCTATGTATTGTAAATCCTACCTGTCCCTAAACTCATGACCTTGGGACATTAATATTCTGGATGCCATGACAGGACAAAACTTCTTCAAGGTTTTAGCATCTCTGTAAATGATCATGAATATCCATACAAGTCTTCTATTTCCTCAGACCCTGATACACACCATGCTTGCTGTGGAGCTGAATAGCAGTCAATGGAAGGATCGGATTGTGGCCTGCCGGGCTTTCTCTCGGATCAATGGAAACGTCTGCTTAGTAAGCCTGCTCTTTGCTTCCAGGACAGAAAGCCTAAGCAAGGCTGGGCTAGGGAATCTTCTAAATTTTTGATGCTATCTAGTATCCCATCCTCACCAAATAGATCTCTGTCCTCACATCCTTACCTCTTATTTACAACCCAGAATTATCTTCAAATGTCAACATGTCCTTCTGTGACTTAAGCCACTTCTTCTCATTGTGGTGATAATCCACAAACCATAATGGAGCCATGAAAAAATATGCACAAAAACCAACAGAAAGAGCTTTTAAACTTTTGTAGTAACATGACACTGCCTCTATATCAATGGACTTTAGAAAAGCATCAATGACATAGTTCTACCCCAGTCATAAAATTGGTCCTTTATCAGTTTGAAAAGCACTGACTTAAAATACCCAACAACCCAACTGAATGAGTGCCTGTGCTGGTCTTCTGAATGTTCAGCACACATATATATACACACATAAACATAGTTCCTGCTTTCAAAAAATTGACGTAGCAATTGGAGCAATAAGGCAAATACAAATGATTGAAAGCATGCATTATGTGCAAGGTACTCTCTTAATAATTTACAAAAAAAAAAAAAAATTAGTGTGGACTAAACTTACGGGTTAAAGTTCTGTGAAGGAGCATGAGACCTGGCTACAATGGAAGAAAGAATTCCAGACAAGGGAAACTCTGACCTCCTTTTTACCATTATTTTCAAATCATTAACTGTCCAAATGCGATCTTTTCCTTCTTCCTTTGGCTCTTGTTTTTGTTTTTAAATGTGTTTTTGGCAGTACAAGGGATTGAACCTAGGGCCTTGAGTATGCTAGGCAAATGCTCTACCACTGAGGGGCTACATCCTCAGCCCCTCCATTCTTCTTTTGTGCTACTATATCTTTTCCTTATAACACTGGCTATCTCCAGAATGACCCATAGCATTGCCATTCTGCTAGAAGTAAGCACCCTCCACTCTTTAACCCTCACATTTTGATATAAGATGCACACAATCTGGCCGTTCAGCACAAGTACCTGAAGAGATTTGAGACTGGGTTAATTCTGTCTCACGTTTATAGTACCCTGCTGCTAAAATCTTGGACCAGCAGCACACACAAGCTGGGAGCTTGTTAAAAGATGCAAAATGTCACCTTAAGCCAGTCTGATCAGAGTCTGTATTTTAACAATGTCATTTTAACAACAGCCAGTTGGCACTTGTCACTCGGGATTACCAATTCAAAGTAAATAGACATGCAAAGCTAGCTGTAGATGAGGTAAAAATAATGAGGAATTCATGACAGACAGCTGGAATTTAAAAAGACAGTATGTCTATGAGTTCTTTCATTCATTCAGTAAGTAAGCAGTTTCTGACTACATCTTACACTGCAAGGCATTATGCTGGCATTGGGGGTACAAAGATAATATATCTGCTGGGTATCATGGCACACACCTGTAATCCCAGTTACTTGGGAGGCGGAAGCAGGATGATCACAGGTTCGAGGCCAGAGGCAGCCTGCATAACTTCGTGAGACCCTGTCTCAAGATAAATTAAAAATGAGCTGGGGGTGCAGCCCCACCATAGAGCACTTCCAAAAGTATGTGCAAGGTCCTGGGTTCAACTCCCAAGTACCACAAAAAAATATAATAAAAAAATCAATGTATTGGGGGTCCAGTTTAGTGGTGGAGCGCTTACCTAGCACATGAAAGGCCCTGGATTCAACCCCAAGTACTGCAAGCAAAACAAAACAAAAACATAAAAACAGGCTGAGACGCAGGAGTCCGCGCCCCTCACCCGAGGGTCCCGAGTGAATTGTGTTTAGTATCTGTGTGCATGGCGGTGCCGCCCGTCTGAACCTCCAGGCTGGACCGGAGGCACCCACGCCACAGAAAAACGCTCAATGTCATCAGGGAAATGCAAATCAAAACTACAATGGAGCCAGGCTTGGTGGCGCACACCTGTAATCCCAGTGACTCCAGAGGCAGAGGCAGAAAGATCACATGTTCCAGGCCACAGGCAGCCTATGTAATTTAGCAAGACCTGTCTCAAGATAAAAAAATAAAAAGGGGGCTGGGGATAGAGTTCAGTGGTAGAGCACTTGCAAAGTATGTACAAGGCCCTTGATAATACTGGGTTTCACCCACCCCCAGTACTGAAAAAAAATTTAAAAAAAACCTACAATGAGATACCATCTCACCCCTGTTAGAATGGCTGTTATAAAAAGATAAAAATTGGACACAATCCCCAGCAACACACACACACACACACACACACACACACACACACACACAAAAAAAAAAAAAAAAAACCAGGCTGAAAGTGCAGCTCAGTGGTGGAGAGTTTGCCTAGCATGTGCAAGGCCCTAGGTTCAATCCCCAGTACCGGGGGAAAAAAAAACAAAAAACAAACAAACAAACAAAAACTCCAAACACTGCTAAAAATTCTAAGTGGAAATCACTATGAAATGAACTTAAATGAAACATTTCTACTGTGTTCAGCCAGGCTTGGTGGCACACACTGTCATCCCAGCACTAAGAAGGCTGAAGCAGGAAGATCATGAGTTTGAGGCCAGCTGGGGTTATAGAGCAAGACCCTGTCTCAAAAAATACAAAATAAACAAATACAGTGATAGGGTGGCCAACTGTTCTGATTTGTCTAGGACATGGTACTTCCAGTACTAAAGTCAGGAAAGTACAGACAGAGTAGAATGGGATGGTCACCCCACTAAGTATCATTTTCAAATTTTAAGTCTCATATAGGTTATGTTGACCCCAACACTGTGCAATAGTTTAAAGGATGAACTTTGGAAACTAACCCAGATTTGAATCCTGGCCCTAGCACTCACTGCCAGGTTAACCCTGGACAAGGTAATCAAAGACTCCATTGTGTCATCTATGACATCTGCCCTGTTGGTTTGGGAGATTAAGGGATAGAGAAAAAACAGGACAATGCCAAGTACAAAATTAACATTCAATAAATGATAGCTAATTATTATACTGGTTTATAGGATATGAAGCATAAATTGATCCAACTGATGTGGAGTGACTGGAATAAGGAAGTGAGACAAGCAGCTGCTCAAGCACTGGGGCAAATGAGCCTTGGGAAAGAGGTGCATGACACAATCAGGTAAGACACTAAGGGAGTCTGGGATTTAACCAGCCAGCAAGCCAGCCAGGATATGTTGAGCTCCTCTGACTGCTCAGCATTGTCCTAAGTCCCACCATAAAAAGTTCAGTTCCCAAAGAAACTGACAGTATGGCTAGAGGAAGAAGCACCCAATGCCCACTAGGTGTGAGGCAATATTTTGGGTATTTGAGGGAGATCAAAAAGATGGCACAATTCTGATGAGCACAGGCAATATACACAAATGCCTAATTAAAAATCCCAAATCAGTGCCAGACATGGGGGTGGCCACCTGTAATCCTAGCTACTTGGGAGGCTGCTGCAGAGGATTGCAAGTTCGATGCCAGTCTGGGCAACTTAGAGAGACCCTGTCTCAAAATTAAAAATAAAAAAAGAACTGGAGATATAGTTCAGTGGTAGAGCCCTTGTCTAACACACACAAGGCTTTGGGTTCGATCCCCAGGATTGATAAAAGGAAAAAAAAAAGAAGAAGAAGAAGAAAAGAAAGAAAAATGGAACATTCAGTGTGGGGCTAGAGGAGTAAGGCCAAGTTTCATGGAGGATGGGTTAAGACTACATAGTCATTCCAGGCTGGCAGACACTTGACAAAAGAAGCATTGCATATGTGAAGGCAGTGGAGAGGAGAACTTGATTGTCACAAGGGGTGCAAGTTGACATTTCCTTTATTTAGTCATTCTACACAGGTGAGTGCATAGGATATGCTAGTTAATAGGGATTCAAGGAAAGAAGACAGTTGAGGAGAGTACCCAGTGAAACTTACTTTAATCATCATAAAGCTGAGTAGAGAAGGGTGGGGGCTAGCTAACAGAAAGAATACAGAGCTAGAATTTTATGCCGAGGGCATTGGAGAAAGTAATAATCACTATGAAAGTTCCAGGAAGGAAAATAAAGGCAACTTTGCCTTACAGGATTAAGCTGGGTCAAGGAAATTCCCAGGAGCGTGTGGAAGCTCTTTCCCTGATTGGTGGGCTCAAGCTCATGACTGCCAAACTTCTCCCAGGCTTCCTGAACTGTTTCTCTGATGACTTCATAGCAGTTCGGCAGGCAGCCTGTTTGGCAGCAGGTGCCCTGCAGATCCGCGACAAGATGGTGAGTCAAGGAAATATGCTCTCACCTTACCCGATTGACCTGAAGAGGGCATTACCTTCCCTCATGCATAGTATACTCACTATTCTATGTGGACACAGAATGAAAGATCAAAGCCAGAAATATAGGCTGTATCAATCAATAAGAATCATTTAGCTCCCAGGTAGCCCAAACTTCCCCTACAGCATTCCTCTGAATCCTGTTCTCACCTTAGTTAACTAGCCTGGGTGCTGGCAAGCTTTATGATCAACCCCAGTAAATGGAGTTATGATCCGCACTTATTAGGGGAAAATCTGATTGAGTTATTCAAAAGAAGTCTGGGACTAGGGGTATAGCTCAGTGATAGAACACGTGGTTAGCATGGACAAGGCCTTAAGTTTGATCCCCAGCACAAAGAAGTCCATATGGCCATAGATCTGTGGGCTGAGCAAAATCCACAAACAGCAAATAATTCAACTAATACATTGTGTATAGCCTGATACTTCAGCCTCCAGCTCATTTGTCACTGTTGTCATTGTTGTTGTTGTTAGGTGCTGTCAAGTCAGTATCCGACTCATAGCGACCCTCTATACAACAGGGGAAACACTATTGTTAGTGCTTCTCTGCTGTTCATAGGGTTTTCAGTGGCAGACTGATTTTTGGGAGGGGGTTGCCAGGTCCTTCTCCCAAGCCTACAGCATCTGGTGTTCCCAGGCGGTCTCCCATCCAGGTACTAACCAGGCCCGACCCTGCTTAGCTTCCAAGATCTTGACGGAATCAGATGCCACAGGGCTACAGCTGCAGGCACTGTTGTCATTAGGTGCCGTCAAGTTGGGACCAACTCATAGTGACCCTATGTACAACAGAACAAAACACTACCCAACACTGTCCCATGCACACAATCTTTTTATGTTTGAGCTCATTGTTGCAATCACTGTGTTTCTTCTCATTTTGAGTCATGCCACATCAGCAAAAGGAGGTTCCAGGGACTTTACTTCATTCTCATCATTAAGGTTGACTCTACTTTGAGGAGGTTGTCTCTTGAATGCCTTCTAGCCTGAGGGGCTCAATTTATGACACTCTATTTGACAGTGCTTTTCTGCTAGTCATAGGGGTTTCATGGCTAATTGTTTCTGGAGTAGACTGCCAGGTCCTTCTCCCTAGTCTGTCAGTCTGGAAGCTCAGCTGAAATGGGTTCACCATGGGTGGCCCTGCTGGTATCTGAAATACTGGTGGCATAGCTTTCAGCATCACAGCCACATTCAAGCCCCCACGGGAAGACAAGCTGACAGACATGTGTCACTAGAATTGACAAAAGGTCATTTTTCAATTTCAGCACCTTTTAGAGACAATTGGGGTCCATTCTTATTCTGATTCTTCCCACGTAACACTGCCTTTTGCCCATCACAGGTGCTTGAATGCCTCCTCAATCTGATGCACGGGGATCCTTATTGGAAAATCAAGGCTTTTGCCATTCGAGGTATTTTAGAAGTAATGGTACCAAGTCCTCATCTTTAAATACCTTCCCGTATGCTGACACAGATAATGCCTAGACACTCTCTAGTAAGGGGATAGGAGGGTAGGGAAGGGGGTGATCTTAGCTTGTCAGAAGTTCCTTGTCTAAGTAGGGAAAGATTTTTTTCCTTCTTAATTTTTAGTTTAGGATCTTGAGTCTAGGTTTATGTCTAACTTGTTAAGACAAAAGGCAGACAAGACAGTACCTGCCAACAGAATTAAGGACAAGTTCCAAGTAGGTATCTACTGTTGGATACATCTTGCTTTCCCTGGAGGTTTCAACTACAGCCCTTTGTAAAAGTCAGAACAAGCTCAAGACTTATACACCTTAAACCCTGATGTCTGACTTTTCTAGTTTCTTTTTAGGATCTTTAAGCATTGCTTCCTTTTTTGCCATGGTCTCTGGTAAGATCCCTAGCAGAACCAGACCTAGGTAAATCTGTGAAATAATTGTACCTCCTTTCCCCATCATCCTGCCATAACTATGCTGGTCTTGCAAGTTATCTGTCCCATATCTCATCCCTAGATAGGCAAATTAGTTTATGTTCACATCCTAATGGGCAAGGATGAGATGAAACAGCCCCTTCTTAGGAATCTTTTGGAGGTAACATACCACCGTAGCCTGTCACTAAAGTTTTTCTGGTTGGTTAGTTGGTTGGTTTTTCTTCTTGGGTGCTGGAGATCAAACTCAGGACTGCACACTTGCTAGGCAAGAGCTTTACCATGGAGCTATACCCTCAGCCTTCTAATGTTCTGTTTTTAAAAAACTTATCTTGTTCTTTTTTAATTTTTAAAATATTTTTGTTTGTTTATATTTGAGTCAAGGTCTCACTATATAGCCCAGGCTGACCTTGAACTCGATATCCTCCTGACTCAGCCTCCCAAGTGCTGGGATTATAGGTGTGCACGATCACACCTATGTTATTTTTTAATTTTTTAGCCTTAAAATTCTAATGGTGATTCTAAGTGAAAATAGTAGCTGGGTGTGGTGGCTCATGCCTGTAATCCCAGCACTTGGGAGGCTGAGTGAAGAGAATCAATGCAAATTTGAGGCCAGCCTGGCCTACACAGTAAGTTCCAAGCCAGCCTGGGTTACACAGTGAGAAAGGAAAAAAGGAAAGGAAAATATTGTTTGCATTTCTAGATGCTGTTGCTAAGTCAGTTTTCAGTGATGGTAGAACATGCTACCCTTTCATCTCTGCAGCTTTGGGACAGATTGGGGAAGTGAGTCCTGAACTAACAGATCTCCTTCTCTGGGCTATCCACTATGAAGAGTCACCGGGTGTACGACTGGAAGCTTGTCGTACTATCCTAGCCCTCAAACTTGAAGGGGATCGTGTCAGAGACACCTTCCTAGATGTGCTGCTGCTGGAGGACCATGAAGCTGTTCTAAAGTAAGTGCTAAACCTCCAGTCCCTGCCACGACCTCTTGAACTGCCAACTCTCCCATCCTTGTTCACTGAATATGCCCCCGCTTTTCTAGGCTCCCTAGTGGAAGTAGGGAATGGCTCACTGTGCCATTCACCTATTTATCCAAGTAGATAAGAGAAAATCCAGCCTAATTTACTTTATCAAGCTCAAGTAGTTCATATGTTATTTCTCCTCTGCCAGTTGGCTTTAAGTTATTCATATATTCCACTACCCTTTATTAAGTACCTATTGTGATAAAAGGCTTTGGAGTCAAAAAGTTCAGGGTTTGAATTCTAGCTATGTCATACAATGGGGATGGGATTTAGCTCAGTTGGTAGAGCGCTGCACTGCAGTCTCTGAGGTCCCGAGTTCAATTCCCAGCACCGCAAAAATGGGAGAAGGACCTGGCAATCCATTCCCAAGGCAATCCTGAAACAGTCAGCCATTGAAAACCCCCTGAAGGTTGCTATGAGTTGGATACCGACTTGACGGTGCCTAAAAACAACAACAACAACATGTCATACAATAGCTATAGGAGCCTGGGAAAAGCACTTGAACTTTCTAAGCCCATTTTCTTCAAGTATCAAGTGCAGGTGACAGTCTACATTACAGGGTGATTGTGACAAGTAATAAAATTACCTTTTTTTCCAGTACTGGGGTGGGGGGGTTGAACCCAGGGCCTCTTCGTGTATGCTTTGTGAGTGCTCTGTTACTGAGTCTCATCTCCAGTCCCTTTTTTTTTTCTTTACTTTTTTTAAATTTTAAGACAGCATCTTGCTAAGTTATGCAGGCTGGCTCTGGCCTGGAATTTGGGATCTTCTTGCCTCAGCCTCCCAAGTCACTGAGATTATAAATGTATGCCACCACATCTGGGTAAGATGACATTTGATACCTGTCATAAAAGTGTTCAATAAATGACACCTATTAATACTTTCTAATATATCATTCCCAAAACTGTTCAATATCTGTACAATGCTACTTTTGCAGAGAAGGCTTAGCAAAACTGCAGTTAGGATTCGCATTGAGGATTCTCATTCCAAGTCCAGTATTTTCCACCTCCATGCCTTTTTTAAGGATAGAGTGGAACAATCTAAGAAGTCTTTACCTTTCAGGGAAATTTACCAAGCAATGAAGATACTCAACTTGGAAAATGAAGGAAATCAAGAAATGCTTCAGGAGATCAAGCACAGGGTAAGTGCAAGCTGTGTTTTCAAGAGGAAATTCAGGGCTCTCGAGAGTTTTTTTCCTCTAAACGTGAAAATATCCTTTTTCCTACCACAGAAATACTTTCAATAACCCAGAGACACAATATCATTTGAAGATGTAAAACATCCACTAAGAAAATCCTATGAGTAAAAAGACAAAAGAAAAAGTCTATTAGTTCTATCAGGGAGCCCTCAAAAATCAGGGTTTATTGTTTCTAAAATACTCTCTCTTTTTTTCTTCCCACCATCTCTTAAATCTAAATTGTTCTTTCTTTTTTGCATATAGGTATAAAGAAGAAATAAGGGGTTCAACCAGCCCCTAAATTTTCTTTTTCCTTCTTTTGTTGTTGTTGGGTGCTATTGAGTCAGATCCAACTCATAGTAACCCTATGTAAACA